>PVIU01010568.1:0-69414 GCA_004026605.1 Ondatra zibethicus | reverse complement strand
GGCATGCACCCCATGGTGTGTTCTTGATCATTTTGACCCAGTGTATTTTGACTTATTTGGATTGTAGTGGGAAAATGCTCTAGTATTTTATTTCATCTGGTGACTTAAATGTCATGGGAAAGTCATTATTCAGTTGACTTCACGGTATTGCCTTTTTATTTGGGAATGAATTAAACCATAAGACTTGTACTTGATTTTTCTGTAAAAACAAAAGGACGGTTTTCTTTAGCCACAGGTACAAAGTTTTCCTCTCACTGAAAGTCAATTTTGAAGACTTCAGTGGTATGGTCTAGCTTAATTGCGGAATTGCTCATAGATGTGAAAGCTCTATAGCCCTTGTAGAGAAAGTTTGCTTCCATAATTCTTTTCCAGAATTTGTCATACTCTAAGTACATTTTCCCTGGTGTGGAAAATCCCTTTCCTCCTAGACCTCATCATCTCTGTGGGTCCCCAGGAATCCAACTCCTGTCCTGAGGATGGGTTTCTGTGTCTACTCTAGTATGCAGGTGCCAATTGTTATGGGAGTATACCCAAAACAGCAGGTGGTGCCATTTGGGGCTCAGCCAGCTGGAGGAGGAGGAGGAAGAGGAGGAGGAGGAGGAGGAGGAGGAGGAGGAGGGGCAGTGCATTCCACTGTGCCTATAGCTAACTCCTGTTTTTCACTAAACAGAAATCCCTCCTCTTCCCACGCGTCAGTTTATCCACCTCACTCTAAAACCAATCTGTGGTGTCGTAGAATACCATTTCTGCTCTTTAGGGAAAATCTGAACTGTTCTATGCATTACTGCTTCACCTGGATTTTTTGAGAAGTGGATTTTTAACTCTAACTTTAAGATTTTTGTCACGAATGACTGTTAAATTTCTTGTGCATATGTAGAGCCCCTCACATGTACAAATTTTGTTGCCTATGTTTAAACAACCGCAGCACCTCTAAGATTCTGGGGGAACACCTAACACCCATTCTGTGTGTAATAAAGGAAATGATATTTGTCTTATTGCAAAATCAATGTACATGTGAGTACATTGTGTGTGTGTGTATATACTGTGCACAAATATGTACGCAAGTGGTTGTAATATCTGACTCACACTGATTTCTTTTGAGAGCATGCATTGTCAAACCCGGATGTAGTGTGAAATTTTGAGATTCAGTTATCATATTTTATCTGAGGAAACTGAGATTCAGAAAAGCCAAGTGCCTTGGCTCAGATTCTGTAAGCTATTAGTGGCAGTCTTGGGCTGGTTACTCTAGTCATTAGATTCATATATAGAACTGTAGTCTTATTGCTTAGTGATCATTGTAGAATCCAATTGAACCTTGGCAGTGACAAAGAGGATGCAAGAGATGATTCTCAGAAAGATGGTTCTCGGCTTCAGGAATGCCCCGGGTGGGGGACACAGAAACCACTGAGAGAAGACAAGCCGTTTTTCTAGCACATGTACACATGAGTGTACTGAGATTTCCTGGGAGAGGCCACACCATTAAAGCTCATTTCCCTACATTTCCTATTTGATCATTTCTGAAGACTTTGTCATGCAAGTACTCCCAAACCAAAGGTCTCCATTCAGTTGTCATATGTGGGAGGAGAACTGTCTTCCTGGACTATTGTTCAGGTGTATGTTTTATACCTTAACACTTTCTCTATAAAGAATAGTACAGTCTTGAATTTTGCAGGCACATGGATGGAACAAGAAAATATCATTTTGAGTGAGGTAACCCAGACCCAGAAAGATAATAATCACATGCACTCACTCTTAAGTGGTTTTTAAAAATAAAGAAAACCAGCCTACAAATCACAATCCCAGAGAACTTAGACAACAATGAGGACACTAAGAGAGACATACATAGATCTAATTGACATGGAAAGTTAGAAAAAGACAAGATCTCCTGAGTAAATTGGGAGCATGGGGACCTTGGGAGAGGGTTGAAGGGGAGGGGAGAAGCAGGGAGGGGAGCAGGGAAAAATGTAGAGCTCAATAAAAATCAATAAAATTAAAAAAGAAGGCAAACTGATATAGTACATATGAAATAAGTCAATATACATGAGGAAAAAAGTATCATACAATAAACTAAAAATGTAGTTGAAGTATAAATATTTTGGCAAAACAACATATGCTTATTAACTAATACCTAATTATTTAAAGGTGCTTGGTTTGAGTTTAATTGCTTGCAGTTGTATTTCTGGTTCCTTTCTACCTTTATCGAGATGCCTTAGGAGCACACACACCCATGCCTTCTGCAGTCTTCTTATGCTAACTGCAGGGACTGTTGCACTCATCGTGAGGCCCTGGAGTTCCGTTACTATGATTCTGTTATTAGGAAAGGTTTGTGGTTAACTAGCAAGGTCTCCATTATCCTCTATACATCATAGTACGTTTTTATAATCCATTTCAAGAGCTGGATGTTTTCGTGTCCGGTCAAATATAAACCATCCAAAGGAGAGAAACCTATTCTTGGCTTCAGGGAGTTCATGGAAGATGGCGAACACATCAATAGGTGTTACCTCTTGTAAGCTCTATCGCATGGGAACTACAGCCATGGAAGCTTACAGAGCTTATTACTGTGGCACAGGGAAAGCCTCTGAGAAGAGAAGGGGCTAGGCAACAACTCAAGCTACTGTGACTGGATGGGTGGGAGAGAAGTTAGTCACATCACGAAAGAAGCATTTTAGGCAGAGGGCTGAGTATGATCTATGCTCCAGAAAGAGAGAAGGATCACACTGAACAAAGAAGGGTATACCGGGTAGAATACAGACTCGGGGTCTTGTGTTGCATTTGGAACTTTGTACAGACAGCTAAGTTTTTATGCCTCGGTTTCCTCACCTATAAAAACTGGGAGTATTATAGGACCCACCCACGAGGGTTTCTGTGAGAGCTAAGTAAGTCACCAAGTGTCAAATGCTTAGACTAGTGTTTGCCACAGTGTGCTCTGTGTTAATGCTCCATTGTTAGATTATAGGTGAAAAATGAGCAGGGCAGGTGAGAAGTGAGGCTGGGGACAGGAATAACCTGTCTCTCGGTGATGTTCTCGGACTTTATGATGTGTAGCTAAAGAAGGGACTTCAAAAGAAATGGAGTGGCATGACCGGATGTGTTTTTGTTCACTTTGGATACTTCAGAGAATGGAAAAGTCCCGAGGCAGACTTTTTCTTAGAGACCTGTAATGTTGGGAGACATGCAATGGGGATGAACCGTGATATAGGAGTGGATGTGGAGGGGAAGGGGCAAAGGGAAAATATTTAATTATATCACTGAACACAAGACTGAGAGGGAGAAGAGGAAAAGCAAGAGTCAAAGAGGACTCCTAGGCATCAGCTCCAATGATCTGGTGGCTGGTGGCACTAGTAATGGGCATCACTCATAATGAAGAAGAAGCAGGCACAGAGGAGAAGACTGTCAGTTTGATGCTCATGTTTGAGGTTCCCCCAAGAGAAGAACAGCAAGCAATCAGAGTGTGGTAACTAGGGAAAAGATCATGAAAAATATGACTAGAAACCATCAGCTGGAAATCATGAAAAGCAATGATAACCCTCATGGAGGGCGGAGTCTGTGTATGACATCTAGAATCACAGGGAAGGCGCTTAGCCTTCCTCACAGTGGACAGGAAGAAGAAAGGGGACTTGTGGAAAAACTGGCAAGGGCACATGCTCCTTGTTCACTCCTTGCTATGGTCTCTCCAGAGATGCCTCAAGTCATCTTAGTGTCTAAGTGTTCTTCCTAAGTTGCTCTTGATGACGGTAGGCTCAAGAGTGAACCCAAAGTTGTCTGGCCTCCTGAGACTTCCCATTGGGATGGCCAATGGGAAAAGAACTGGTGACATTTCTCTTTGCCTTCATGGACAACACTTGCTCTCTTGTCTGTTTTGGTCACCTAACTCCTACCACTAGCCGCTTGGTAGTTTCAGGGATGTCCTATGCAGACTACTGAGTCTATTCACATGGTTCCCGGGATGGTTTGAGCATCCATCAAAGAAAACCAATGGTCTCACTGTATAATTTGTATTTCCCTTCAGATAGTTTTCCCCTGAGTGTTGAAAAGATGGGAGCGTGATAGCTACAGCTTAGGAGCAGGTTACTCCTAAGAGCAACTAGGGGGTAGAAGTCTTGAAACTTGTTTTGCCTGTAGTGTGTGTAGGTCTCCTACATGAAAAATGGCAAAGAAGCACAGAATTGAGGTGATTTGTTTATGGATGTATTATTTTTAAAATAATTATGAACTTTTGAGAATATTGACTTTTAAAAAGTTATTTGCAAGCCAGGCAGTGTTGGCACATTCCTTTAATCCCAGCACTCTAGAGGCACAGGCAGGTGGATCTCTATGAGTTCAAGGATAGCCTAGACTACAGGGCTAGTTCCCAGGACAGCTAGGGCTGTTACACAGAGAAACCCTTTCTCAAGAACAAACAAACAAACAAAAAGTAATTCGCATATTGGAGATTTCTAGAGATCTTTAAATGTATGACAGATTTGTTTTCTACTACCTAATTGGTTGTGTATATCATACAAACTCACAACCCATTAAAAACTTGGAAACTATGCTATGCATAGTAGTACATGTCTGGAATGGCAGGACTTATGAGACTAAGGCAGGAGGATTTCTGACAGTTTAACTATGTGGCTTTAGGTACATAGTTCTAGTTCAACCTGGGCTACAGACCTGGTCTCAAAAACAAACAAGTAGCCCAAATAATGAAGGACATCAAAAAAAGAAAATGAAAAAATTCCAACTTTCTATCATATGATGAAAACAATATATAAAAGCATCTTAGTAGTTCATTAGTAAGTTGTCTAGTGGAATACTTAAATGCATTGTCTAGGTTTTAGATAGGATTTTATATCATATAAAGAAAATGTTTAGAAATAACTTATGAGATCATCTATGTGTATTATAGGAAGAATAGTGATATAGCTAAAAGTAAAAGTTATAGACAATAAGAGATAATAAGTTGGCATTTTATTACATTTTTGTTTCATTATTGTGTGTGAGGGTCTGGGAGAGGCAGACATGTACCATGGCATGTCTGTGGAGATCAGAGGACAACTTTATGAAGTTAGTTCTCTCTTTCCATATTAATATGGGTTCCGGGGTTGAACACAGATCATCAGACTTGGCAGCAATAGACTTTATTCACTGGTCATCTCTCTAGCTCAAGTTATCACTTTAGAATTAAGGAAGCAACCACGTAGAAGCCACACAAGAAGATCCAACAGCTGCAGAAAGCTGGAAATGGGGATAAAAGCCCTGGAAGTGAGAAGCAAGGTGAAGAGCAGATGAGACTGTAAAAGAATCAAAAGATAGTGGCTGGAGCAGAGAAGCCACAAGGAGGCATCGGGCAAGGTCAAGGAGAAACAAGGAACATGGATGTCCTAATTAGCCAGCAGTTTGTTATAAAACAGCCTTGCCACCTGGAGAGCAGAATTTAATAACTCTTTTTGGCACAAACCATCAAGTCAGCCAAATTAGAGCAGGCTGCCTTCCAGGTCTCCAGCGCAGGCTGCAGTGACCATTAGGCATTAGAGATAGAGGAGAACATGTTTCCAGAAAGAAACGCAGAGCAAGTGGAAGATCACTATAGGATTATGAGTGCGTAATCCTATTGTGAGTGGTCTAATTCTGAACCCTAAGGGATGTCCTGTTCAACCTGTCCTTTCACCATGTGCATTAGCTTGGTCCACGCTGCGGTCTTAGCACATCTGTAGACCTTTTTGTTGACTCTGGGTGAACACTACACGGAAATGGCATGTTAACTCTTCTCTGTGTCTCTCTGTCCTGAAAGACTGCATCTCCTGTTTCTCTAACAGAGATGTTGCTTCCTTTGTTGGTTTCTATCTCAATTCTCACTGTGCTCTGCTCCATGCTGGAGGAAGCTGAAGAGATTTCCCTTGTGCCGTTGCTGACATCTAGTCTTACCATCCCCATCATGACAGATCACTAACCTTGGCGCTCTCCTTCGAAGGGTCTGGGGAATGCTCTCAGGACTGGACTACTTGGCCAGTTATTCACATAAATGCATTGTTCTAACTTAGAATTCTTTCTGTC
Source organism: Ondatra zibethicus (assembly GCA_004026605.1). Taxonomy (NCBI): domain Eukaryota; kingdom Metazoa; phylum Chordata; class Mammalia; order Rodentia; family Cricetidae; genus Ondatra; species Ondatra zibethicus. The sequence goes on along the minus strand of PVIU01010568.1, from coordinate 63,378 downwards.
GGTCTCAGTTTAAATAAAAAATATCCTTTAATCTGGCTGTGGTCTAACTTGAAAGCAATATGTTAGATTGGAGATAGTCTATTTGTTTTCTCTGTTGGTCCTACCAGTAGTTTTATAATCAATCTGTGAAACATGGTTTTGACCCCTTCAGCTTCAGACTATACTACATTTTCCTTCAGGGGAGATTCAGCAACCTCAATCCCTTGTGCAGCTTCCCTGACTTCACTCAATGCCAGCCATTGAATGGACTGTCCTTCGAAGACCCTGAAGCTCTAATTTATGGTCTATGTCATTATAGCCTTTCTGCCTGGTCTTTTCAGCTCCAGATGATAAGCCCTTTGAAACATTTTCTTTGCTTGATGAGTCTTTTTTTTAAAAAGATTTATTTATTTATTATGTATACAGTGTTCTGCCTGCATGTAGGCCTGCAGGCCAGAAGAGAGTACCAGATCTCATTATAGATGGTTGTGAGTCACCATGTGGTTGCTGGAATTGAACTCAGGACCTCTGGAAGAGTAGCAGTATTCTTAACCTCTGAGCCATCTCTCCAGTCCCTTGATGAGTCTTTACTACTCACTGTCACATTACATCTGGATGACAGTAGCAGCGATGAATAAGGAGGACCCTCCCAAACCAGAGAGCCCACAATGTCAAGTTAGATTGATATAGGCTGAAGTAACAGGATAAGTCCTCAGAATAAAACTGGGTTCACTTTAAGAGGAGATACAGCTAACTTGTAGTCCTAAAATAATACCTCTTCTACTATATTCTTGCCCATGACTTGCTTGTCTGAATGCTGTGAGAGTGGACAAAAACTTAGAACAAATGCCTTTTGAGTCAGAATAGGGACAACAACTCATTGTGAGAAAGGACGGTACATAAGAGCCGATGCCTTTCCAGTCGTAATAGGAACAACATCTCAATGTGAGAAAAGCACTGTGCATCTTGTTAGAAAATGAAATGCAAATGTACAGAGCTTATAAACTCATCCCATGTAGCTCATGGCAAATAAACTCCAGCTGCTTTTCCCTTAAGCCAGACTTCCTCTTTCTTTAACCATTAACATGTTCACTCTTTCTTTCTGTCCTAGTTAGCATTAATTATCAACTTGACAATTCTGACACTATCAAAAAGGGAATCTTAATTGAGTATTTGTCTTTATCAGGTTGGCCTATGGACATGCCTTGAGGGATTGTCTTGATTGGATAGTTTCAGCTGATGTAGGAGGGCCTAGCCCTCTGTAGGTATCACCATTTCCTGGGTAGAGTGTCCTGGCTGTCTACAAAAGCTAGATAAGTATAAGCTAAAGAACCAACCAGCAAGCAGCATTCCTCCATGATTCTGCCTCCTCCTGGTTCCTGCCTTGATTTCCTGCTTTGACTTTTTCTCAGTGATGGGTTGTAATCTGAAAGTGTAAAATAAATAAAGCCTTTCCTCCCCAAACTGCTTTTGATCAGGGTGTTGTTCATCATAACTATGGAATGAAACTAGAATATCTACTCACTGCACGCAATCCTATCAGAACCCACTGCCACCTTCTATTTGCTTCCTAATAATTAGTACATTACTACTCTGACTTAGATAGTAGGCACACATCTTTCCCCCATGTTGGATAAGAGCACAATTCTAAGGCTAGAGAGAGTAGAGACAGAAAAGTACCTGGAGCGGCCTTTAGAGTTATGTCTCCCCATAGTTGTTTGTTCCTTTCCCTGATTTTTGGTGATACAAGAGTGGAACTCTGGCTTCATAAGAACTCAAGGGTGGCCCAGGATGTGAAGGAGTTAATGAAACATGGCATTTGTAACAATCTTTACATGGAGTGATGGGTAGTGCCAATTGTTAACTTGGCAGAATCCAGAATCTCCTCGGGAGAGGGTCTTCTAGGTCTGCCTATGTTAATAGACATGGGAAGACCCCTCTTAGTTGTGGGTGGGACCATGTCTTTGGTTCTGGAATCTGGGCTGTAGAGAGTAGAAAAAGCAATCTCCAGGTGAGCTAGAAGTCTTTCTTGTTTCCTGAATGTGGACGAGATGTGAGTAGCTTCTGCCAGCTCCCATTGCTTTGACTTCGCTGTCGTGGTGTGTCTTAAAACGTGACCTAAAATAAATCCTTTTCCAGTAGGTTGTTTTCTCTTAGGGCATTACATCACGACAAGAAAAGAAGCTAGGCCAGATGCTTAAGCCAGATCCCTTCCTAGGTTACCTCTAACACAGGGGGATGAGTTGGGGCCCCGTCCCAGGCAAACTGAAGCACATTTGGTTTTTGTGGTAACTCTTCCAAATGAACTCCAGAGATTTCAGATGCCAGTTTGTTCTCTTCCTGGCAGGTTGATCTTTGTGATATCCAATACAGTGAGTTATTCTCAAAGTTGGAAGGACGCTGAGATTTCATTTCTTAGAGGTTAGGGTAGGGGCTGGGATGTGAACAGCAAAGGGAGGCTGTGGGGTTCTTGGGCTCTAGCAAGAACTATGATGCTCAGCCAGAGTGGAAGACATTCCATGGTGACTACTCTACTGCCCTCTGCCGCTTTTTCAGCATCTCAATTACATGTTTAGAGCAGTTATGGCGCTGTGATTTCATATTAAAATCTCTATACTCCCTTTTCATTGCACAATCTGTGACCATTTTATCGTGTGCTGCTAGTGAGTCTGCTTGTTCTCTGTCTCTGTGTTGCTGGGGCTGACTTTACATTCTGAGAGTTGTGTGCAGTGCGTACTGGCCAAATGCTGCTCAGTTCATTGCTCTGTAAATTCATGAATCAAGAAACTCTTGCGGCGCTGGAGAGAGGGCTCATTGGTCAAGACCATGTGCTGCTCTTTCAGAGGACCCAGATTTGGTTCTCAGCACTCACAGGGAGGCTCGCCACTGTCTCTAACTCCAGTTCCAGGGGCTCCAATGTCCTTTTCTGGCCTCTTCAGGCTGCATGAACAAGGTGCTCATACACATGTATAGACAAAATATTTATACACATAAAATAAGAAATAAAATTAAAAAACAAAATAAAAACCCCAAACAAACAAACAAAACTTCTAGCTGGTGATGGTGGCCTACACCTTTAGTCTCAGCACTAGGGAGGCAGAGGCAGGCGGTTCTTGGTCAGTTTGAGGCCAGTCTAGTCTACAGAGCTAGTTCTAGGAGAGGACAAGCAAGGTTACACAAAGAAACCCTGTCTTTAAAATAAAAAAAATTCAAAATAGCCAACAAACCAAAAATAACAAAACAAACAAACAAAACCCAAACCAAACCAAGACCCTAACCCCAGTACCTCCCCCCAAAGAACCCCACCAAATAAAAAAGCCAAACAGCTATCAAACCAAACCAAACTACTCTTATCTCTACAACATCTACACTTTGGATCTCTGCTAAAGAATGCCGAAGCATACAGGCAGAGACATGTCTGGGTAGGGAAACCAGGAGAAAGTTGTATACCTGGGTGGTCTGGGCAGTTCAGGTGGCCTGGCTTTAGATGGGATCATGCTTATGGTTCCCAGGGTCCTCTGTGGAAGACATGGGGCCAGAGCTGGACCACAGCAGAGAGGATCACCTGCCGTTCTGTGATAATGGTTTTTAAGCTCCCCACTCTGTAGCTTCCATGGATAGATCTGGTCCCTTTGCCAGGAAGCTTTCCTTTAGAAACAGATAAGAATGGAGGCCGGAAGGGGAAGAAGTGGCGCGGAGCTGAACCTTTGATAGCACTGGTACATAGCACGTACAAAGACTCTGTTCCCTGGTGCCCGGGTCGCCCGTACTCAGCATGCTGGACACCAGTGTGGCTTATTTTCTTTGACAGTGGCAGAAAGGATGCCTTGCCTTGGGTTATTTTGAGTACTCTGCCGTTGAAAATTGCACAAGTGGTTTGTAGAATCAGTTCAACTTGAAATGGGAAAGAAAAGTAAATTGGAGGTTGTTATGGAAAACCATAATCTACAGAGAGCAGTTGAGGGCATAATTGCTGGAGGAAAGTGCCAGAAGTTTCAACATTTCGGTACCTGAAAGAATTGTGCTTCCACATGGCATTAGAGATATGAGGGATAAAACAAAAGTAATGGATGTACCTAGCTTTTCATGACAAAGTCGTCGCGCTGTAAACCTTCCACAGGAGTCCATGTCAGTCCTACAGCAACTTTTTACCTTGGGAAATTCAGTGTTTTTCAGTAAGTTCTTATGCTCAGTTTATTACTGGAGTTTGCACCTGGGGCTAATGACTTCATCATACTCCTGCTATGTAATGGGCATGGTGAAGTTATAATATTTCTATGTGTATGTAATTATGAAGTTTAATATTTAGTTTGAAAGTTTTGGAATACGTTTTGGATAAATGAGGGAGAAACACACTTAGATATTGAAGATACCATTAAATCTTCAGTTTGAGGGCTTGAGGGTTTACGGTGTGACCAGATGATGATAAATTACCTTCATGTTCTGTATCACCTTACCTTGTGTTTTAAAATTTTCATCAAATAGTGTTTGGAATGTCTTAGTTTTTGTGGTATTACAGTTACAATCAGTTGTACAGTGATTTGTCAAGGGACAGTGACAATCAAGTCTCATTGTCTGGATGTCTTTAAAAATAAAATATTTCAAAATACTTAGGCATTTCTGGAGTGTCAATCTAAAAACACAAGACTATTCAATATGGCTAGAATAAGATGTTTTTGATACTTTTTGACGAGAAAATAGTATTTTAGTAAAAGTCAGAGAATCTGAATACTGTTACTCAGTAATTTCCTGTCTCTGGTGCTTTTGTCTTAAGGAAATAATAACTATGAGTAGGGGATTTATTTCAATAAATGATTATTGCTACGTTGTTTATCAATAGCAAAACAAACATCTGCAAACAGTGTTTGTTATTTGATTAATTTTTTTCCTTTCCAGCATTCCTATTTATTCTTTGTCAAAATCTCAATTCCCCTGCTGGATTATGAGCAAACATGTATTTTGTGACATCCATAGAAGAGAAAAATGTAGCCAGTTAATATAAGAAAATTTATACAGCAATATGTTTATTATATGAAGAAATAGGATATTAAATGATGAATTTTTGACATTGATGAAAACAACTATATGAGCATTGGATAGAAACATAACAATTAACAACAGTGCCAGGTGGCTCATGCCTAGGCTGAGATCTTGTCTCCAAAAAGAAAAAAAAATAATGGTGTCTTAGTTAGGGTTTTATTTCTGTGAAGAGACACCATGAGCACTGCATCTCTTACGAAGGGAAGCATTTAGTTGGGGCTGGCTTACAGTTTCAGAGGTTTAGTCCATTATTGTCCTGACAAGAAGCATGGCATTGTGCAGACATGGTGCTGGAGATGGAGCTGAGGTTCTACATCTTGATCTGCAGGTAGCAGAAGGATACTGCCACCCTAGGCCTATCTCCACAGTGACATACTTCCTCCAACAAGGCCATCCCTACTTTAATAAGGCCACCCCCCCCAATAGTGTCACTATGGGCCAAGCATTCCAACACATGAGTCCATGGGGACCACTCCTATTCAAATCACTGCAATGGTCATTTCTGAACTGTTGAATAGAGAAGACTTAAGGTATTTTCTGTATAGCTTTCTATAGGGCTCAAAATATTTTCAGTGAGAATATGCTAGTTTTGTAAATATGTAAAGATGTTAAAGGAGCATTCTTAAAAACCCGAGTTACTTAAGAGGAATTAGGCATATCCCAAGTGAACAGACACATCCCTTCAGTTCTTACCTATGCCTATTGACCAAGAATCCACCAAGAGAACTTAGATCCAACTAGCAAGGGCAGAAAGAGAAGCTGCCTTTGTGGCTTGTCCGTATCTTCATACACGTTTTTCCCTTAAACCAATAGAGCTGGTTATTGAGTTCAAGCTGTCGCCTAGGAGAGCTGCATTCTACTTTGCTTCTGTGAAAGTGTTGCTCACATTTAACAAGTGGCTAATGAATCAAAGCCAGTAGCTGACCACCATGCTATTACATGGGATGATGGTTCAAGTCCAATTTCCAGACAATCCATCTGTGTATGTCTTCATACAAAGCACATACAACCCAGACTGGTTGCATGTGTTTCTGCCTCTGCCCCTGAAATACATATGGGACACACGAAGACAAACATGTGAAGGATCACTTCATATTGGCACAGTTGGACAGCTCAACTGATATCAATATAGACCTTTAAGGTAGGAATCATAATGACTTGGGCCAGTTCTCTCCTGCAAAGGATGCAATACGTGGTTTGCAAATGGAAAATTGAAAAATATTTATTGCCGGTTGGTTATATCCACAGTTCTCTTGTGATCCCTTTTCCTTTGCGAGTGCACCGTGATTGATCTAAATGAGACTGGAACAGTGCTATCCATTACGGCCATCAAATCGAGCCCATGTGCAGGTGGCATATTGCGTTAACAAGCTGTGATGCCATTGGCAGCAGCACCTCCAGAAGGCAGAGCTGCCAGGGACTTTTCTTCATGTTGTTCTTTTGGCAGATTTGGTGCTGCTGGTCAGTAGTCGCCCTGGTATCTCGGGTAGTCAGGTCAGGTGAAGCCGTGGCTGAGCAGTGCCCGAGAGGCACACCTGTCAGAGGCGCATACATCACAGGTTTCCAAAATGAAGCCTAAACCTCAGAGTCCTACTTTTTTTTTTAACCTCAAAAAGTTTATTAACTTTCTAGAGGATAAACCTGCTGGTTTTTCCCCCACACACAAAAATATCCAAGCCTGAGATCATGTTGCCATCTGCTCTTGAACTGTTTAGTTCCCAAGTCTCTAGATCAGTGTTACTCTTCGAACCGAGGAAGGGCATTTGATACTGCTTTGGTTTTCATGCTGCCTCACTATGAAATCTTTCCTGGTTCTCTGTATGAGAAGATTTATGCCTTTTGTTTTTCTGGAGGTTCGTGAGCAAAGAGAAGTTGGTGGCCATTATGTGGTTGAAAAGTCTTAGAAACTGAGCCACATCATCTTTCAGGGAGTGAAATTTTGATCAAGAGAGGGAGTAATGGGGGGCTGGAGAGATGGCTGAGAGCTGAAGAATGGGTAGTTCTCATTCAGAGCAGGCGTGGTTAGGTCCTAGCACCCTCATCAGTTGGCTTCTAACTTTATAACTGCCTGTAATTCTCAATCAGAGAAATTGGGTATCCTCTTCTTGTCTCCATTGGGTCTCTCTCTCTTTCACACACACTCACACATACACACACATAGTTAAAAGTATTTTTATAAAAAAGAAAGTATCAGTAATATTTACAGTTTGCAAAAACCACTCTGAGAGATTTGTGGTGTGCAGGTGGAGTCATGTATCAGACATTAGACAGAGTTTCTTTAAGGAGGAGACGAAGGATCGAACAAATATTTTGGAAGTAAAATCAACTGCTGTAGGTTGAGGGATAAAGATGACATTAGCCTCATAGATTCGACAGCTGGGTAACTCTAGGAAGTGGCTCTCAATCCTCTTAGAATCCAGCTGAGAGAAGGGAACAATTACTATGTGCCAGCATTGTTCTAAGTGTTCCCTGTATGCCTAACTCAACAATTATTCTCATTGGTTCCAGGAGTCACTCAGTCTCTCTCTCTTACACTCTTGATTTCTCTTTTCCGTTGCTTCTTTATTTTCCGTTGAGACTCAGTCTCATATAGCTCCTGGCTGCCCTTGAATTCCTGATCCTCCTGCCTCCACACTATAAGTGCTAGGATCACTGGTGTGCGCCATCATACCCAGCTCTGTATCAGAGCAAAAATTGCCCAAACTAATTGTTATTAGTTGCTTTCTTCTCAAACTCGTAGTCTGTTTATGAATATGATTTCTAATGTGCACAACCGAGGCTCCAGCAGGGCTGTCTCCAAAGGCACAGTGGCAGGCATTTTAACCTTTTACACCATTTAACCCTTTGTCCAGAAGAAGAAAGGGTGTGCTGACAGGAACACAGAGAAGTTACCTTGCTTCTTCATCGTGAACATGAGGAAATGGAATACGTGTTCCAGGGCACAGCCTATTACCTCTCGGGCTAATAATGCTCTTCATTATTGCTCTTCCTGGCCCACAGACTTGGGGAGGGAGAGGAACGGAGTATGTCTCTTCAGCCTAGCTGACCACCTCATTGTACTCCATTGTCTTCATGTACCCCTCCCCCATCTCAGATGCACTCTGCTGGTCTTGATGTTTACTAGCTAAATCATGGCTTGATTGTTTTCCCCGTTCCCTCTTGAGTGTTCACTCGGTGTCTGAAGTCCTGAACTGTGAGTTTTCAGTGTTTTAGACTTCTTCATTTCCGCTCGTGCACTGGAGAGCTGCCCACGGCCACTCAGAATTACTTTCCCATTGTTTTTGAACTTTTCCTTTCAACTTCCCTAAATTATACTCACCTTTTTCTGAGTCTGGTTTTTCTTTTATAGATTTTAAGTTGCTTGAACAAGAACATAACTCATGTGTCTTGTTCTGTTACTGTTCACCTTGCTGCACAATGTTAGTGAAGTTTTTTGACTCAGGGTAGAAAGTAGCCCAGAATGATCTCCACATCTCAATGCTCCTGAGTGTCAGGCTTATAAACGGGCACCACTGTACTCAGCTCAGTATCTCTTTTTCCTTTTCTTTCATTTATATTGGTTTTCCTTCTCATTTGTCCAAATTCACTAGTCAATTTTGGAAGTGATCTGGTCAGGACTATTTCCTTTGCACTCAGCACCCCTCCTTGTATGTTTTCTCCTTTGCATGTCTCCTTGCATGTAAACCCATTAAAACAAAAACAACCAAACACAACCAAAGATGAAAGCATAAATCATATTATTAAATGAGGAGAGCCAGTGGCCACTCTGATGCTCTTAATGCTTGATTCTGGCCCAGCTGATTCTTAAGAACCATGATGGAATTTTAGGCACTTATTACCATGCCACATATCTGCGTGGCCTCTGAGACTACATTGTGATAATGGACTTCCTCCCACAGTAGCCCCTTTAACCCATTCCTGAGGTCACAGCTCTGATGGCCTAGTCACCTCCCGTTAGGCTCCACCTCCCAACAGGGCTGCACTGGTGATTAAGTTTCTAACACATTGGAAGCATGTAGGAGAGGGACCAACCTCTGGTGGCAACCTAGGGGGACATTTTCTCAACTGATAGTCTGTCTTCCAAATGATCCTAACTTGTACCAAGTTGATATAAAACTAGCCAGCACAGAGAGAGAGAGAGAGAGAGAGAGAGAGAGAGAGAGAGAGAGAGAGAGAGAATTCAAATTCTGGTGTTTTGAATTAATTCACTTAGGTTGTTTTTTTTTTTTTTCTGAGAATGTCTGTCTAATGAATGCTGAGTTTACTTTTGTTTGTTTATTTTGGTAAGCTTTAGGTGATGGAAGAGTGGTTTATGGCTGAAACTTCATGGTTTAGCAGAAAAGATGATTAATTTTGTTGATAGTGTTGGGGAAGATGAACAACTCCTGTATCTTCTTTAGTAGCTAGTTGTCTGTGGTTTGTTTAGAGACACGTTGACAGTCCACTGCCTCCACAAACATTTGGCTTCTGTGATCTTCCTAGCAGTTAACATCCAGGGAGCTATCTGAGGAAGTAAGAATATGGAGATAATGTAGGACACTTCAACAGACCATGCCTGAAAGAGATGTGCCTTCAGCTTATGTACTGAACCCCAGTGTGCAGTCAAGTCAAATGCGAAAGGGCTAGAAAATGAGGTCTTTCACAGAAAACACCACAAACAATACTTCTCTGTGAAAAGGTGGTGTGGCGTTTTGGTGGACATCTGACTTCCTTCACCATGGGAAGAGAGTTACTGTGATTATTTATTGTATTTAGACAAAAATGAAAATTATCCCTGGGTGATGGTATTGGAAATGCGACCATTAAAAAAATGGAACTGAAAAGTATTAAACCCTCAATTGGATAAATTTAGAAATATTGCTTTATATGCAGAAATGTTTTGCTGCCAAGTAGAATCTCACTCTGATGATTAGGGAGATGCTTTTGGTTGTCTGAAATTTAAAGCAGTTGTTTCCCTGTTTTTCCCCCCTCTGGTGGTGCTTTATTCAGCAAAGAGCTAAAAATCTCTTTCTGTAGTTGCTCAAAAAGTCTGCTGAGATGATCATTTCTTCTATGAACATGTTTGCAACACATTACCTGGTTATAATGATTATAATGCATGTGTGTTCTGTGATGCTAATTTACATTCTTGTGTTGAAGACTAACCGTGGGGCTAGGAGATGGCTCATTGGGTAAAAGCGCTTGTGATCCTCCTTGACTACTTGAAATTGATCCCCAGAACCCACGTGGTAGAACAAGCCAACTCCAAGTTTTCCTCTGACCTCCACTTGTAATACATGTGTGTGTTCCTGTACATGCACACACACATACATACACTGAACATTTTATTTATTTTTTAAGAAAGGAAACAAACTATCTTTTTTTCATTATACACACCAATCTAAGCTCTCACTCCCTCCCCTCCTCCAATCCCTCCACTTACCCCCAACCCCACCCCCCATCCACTCCTCAAAGAGGGTAAGGCATATTGCTTTGGGGGATGTCCAAGGCCCTGCCTACTATATTTACGCTGAGCAAAGTATCCATCCAAAGAGAATAGGTTCCCAAAAGCCAGTACAAGCAGTAGGGATAAATCCTGGTGCCACTACCAGTGGCCCCACAGTCTGCCCCAGCCTTGCAACTGTCACCCACATTCAGAGGGACTAGTTTGGTCCTATGCTGATTCCTTCCCAGTTTGCCTGGTGCTGGTGAGCTCTCATTAGCTCAGGTAGACTGTTTCACACTGAACAGTTTTTTTTGTTGGTTTTTTTTTTTTTTCAAGACGGGGTTTCTCTGTGGCTTTAGAACCTGTCCTGGAACTAGCTCTTGTAGACCAGGCTGGCCTCGAACTCACAGAGATCTGCCTGCCTCTGCCTCCCGAGTGCTGGGATTAAAGGCGTGCGCCACCACCGCCTGGCCACCCTGAACATTTTTTAAAAGCAAAGAGAAAACAGTAATTATGCTCTCATTGTATTTTACAAGTACTTTTTAGCCCTATGGCACTTGAGGCCCTCAATGACTTTTTGACAACTTTAGAATAGATATTATTAGCCATCCACATTGGATAAAGAATACGAGTCTCCTTGTTTACATCACTAGCCTAAAATTCTCTGGATGGTCAAGGTTAGGTAACTGAGAGCTTGCATTGTGTAATGCTCTTTTCATTACCCACAGTGATGAGTGGTACCCATCTGGACCCTGGAAAAGATCATTAGTTTAGGTTTTTCATTTACACAGTATGTAAGAATGACCACTGATGCAAGTGATGTGAGAGTTACCAAGGTGACCAAAACAACAGATCAGCCTGGCTGGGTTTTTATTTTGCTGGCACAGTCATAGTTTATGTATTGGCTTCTAAAAGGTATTGAATAAAATGTCAAGACTAGGCAATTAAGATGTGTAAGTCATCAAACCAGGAGCTTCAATCTATTCCTACTTAAGCCCACAGCTTTACTGATGCATTTCTAGAGGGACATGGATTAAAAAATATTCAAAGATGCTTTTATTTAATTGACAGATGTCAGTGTGTGTGGGGGGGAAATAAAGGGTAAATGCAGAGGGAGAGATCTTGGGTGACTGTGTGAATTAGGATAGTCAGGGAAGCCTCTTCAAGTAGGTGATATTTGATAAGAAGCTGAGAAACAGGAGGGAGTCACCTCTGTGATGTCATAGTGAGTGGCTTCCTAGTGGAGGACTGGCAAGCTCAGGGTTTCCTCGGAGGGAATTGCCTGGCCTGTGAGTGAGGAGTAGGATTGCCAGCAATTCTGGAGTCTGGAGAACAAGAAGGCCTGTGATGAAGTCAGAGGAATGCCGTTAAGTGTAGAAACAGAGGTGACTGAAGCAGGGCGCAGCCCTTAGTTTCAAGAACTTTGTATTAAGCTGGGTATGTTGGTGAATTCCTGTAATCCAGCACTGATGCTGGGGGGGAGAAGAAGGACTGTACATTTGAGGCTAGGGATTATCTAATGAGAGCAGAGGAGGGGAAGGATGAAGTGGATGTCAAGAAAAGGAGAGGAGAAGGAGGAAGTCGTGGTGGTGGTGGTGGCGGCGGCGGCAGCGGTAGTGCTGGAGAGGTTGCTTGCATTGGAGCATGTCCAGATGAATGTGCCATGAGTTATAACTAATTGTGATAGGAGCTGTTGAAAGGAGGTGAAGCCCAGTGGGCAGTGTAAGCGATCACATCGCTAAGAGAATGCTGTGGAGCAGGGTGTAAAGGGTTGGGGTGGGGGCTCAGGAAAAGCAAAGAGGAAAGGTCATTCTCAACAGAGAGCAGCGCATGACAAGGTCAAGGAGTTGTGAGAGGTTCTGGCGTTTGTAGTGTTTGTCAAAATGTTTTATGTGACAAGAAAACAAACAAAAGCCACCTGAAGACGCTGGAAAAATATAGGAAGTCAGGGTAGGAAATAAATTGTAACCAAACAGTTAAGTTCCACAGGAGGGAAAAATCTTTTAGATGCGCCATTTCTCTCTTTGCAACTAAGTTGCTTTATTCCCCAGTTGAAGACTCTGTTTCAGTACACTCAATTATTGTTTGATTTTATCTCTCTAAGAAGGGAGAACGACTAACAACCAAGGGAACGGCTTGTGTATTTTCTCAGTGCTTGTAAACAGAATTTACAGGGCTGTTTCATTTTTAGGCTTTGAGATAAAAATCTCAATCTCCACATTCTACCAATGTCATTTGATAATTATTTACTTTTTGAAAATGATTAGGAAGTGTTTAGGATTTCTTGCCTTCCTGGGTTCCAGAGTTCTAGAATAAAGAACTTTAGTGACTATTTCATGCTCTTAGAACCTTTTGGCAGACTTCACGTATTTTGTATGGCTGTTATTAGTGCTTAAAATCAACTTACTTCGTTGCCTTGCATTATGGCTGAACCTTTTAAAAATAAATTATGGATAAATTCTATATTTTATAAGTTTATTACAGTTATTGATTGTGTGTAGGGGGCTTAGGTGCTGCATCACACAGACTGAGATTTAAGGACAACTTGGAGGAGTTAATTCTCCCCTCTATGGGTCCAGAACTGGAGTTTTGGTGTCAGGCTTGGGTTGCAAGCACCTTTCTGTATTGGCTGAGCGTCTCTGGGGTTTTACGCGTCTAAATACTAGGTTTTACGTGTATCCCTAACATGTTGCTTTAATTTCTGAACATCAAAAGACAGATTGCATACTGATTCCATTGGTTCTCCTTTTGATGATTTCATGTGTCTAAAGTTCCTAGAAGAGCATGGATGCCTTCTGTTAGGTACCCGAAGCGGACTCAGGAGTGCTGCTCACTAATGAATTATGAGGTGATGCTCCCTTGATTAGAATGGGGAGCCAGTGCTATGGGAACCGGAGGCTCTGGGGCTCTGAAGGAGCCCGGAGAAGCACCCCTGGGAATTTTTACAGGTGCCTTTCTGGCTGCGCTGGAGGCTTTTCCTTAGGGGCTGGCTGCCCTCACAATTCATTTAGGAGTAACGGTGGAGAGCTGGGCTGGTTGCACAAACATTCTAGAATATACATGTTCATGTGAATGAAGCCTTGCTTTCTCTTGGATTCTTCAAGAATAATTTTATTTACTTATTTTTGATTAAAAATTATGAGTGTTTTGCCCGTGCACCGTGTGTATGCCTGGTGCCTTTGGAGTTGAGAAGAGGGTATCCGATCCTCTCTCTGGAACTGGAGTTACAGATGATTGTGAACCACCAAGTGGGTGCTGGGAAAGGAACTGGGGCTTCTGAAAGAGCAGCCAGAGCTTTTAGTGGCTGAGCAATCTACCCGACCCCTTCAAGCATAAATTTAAAGTGGCAGTAGCGACTTTCAAAGAGTAAAGATTTGTGCGGCGCTCTGTGAACGCCTGCACCCCCAAAGCTATAACTGCATGGCACCTCATTATTTGTAGTCCCATTTTCATGAGATCTACATGACAAAACTTGAGTGTTTTGATATCTTAATTTCATGAAGTATAATTTCAAAACAAAGAAGCAGAAGTCAAATGAGTTGAGGTGGAGGAAGGAGGCTGTCACTGGTCTGTAGTTGTAGATTAGGTGTCTGGCACATAGAAGCATGAGTATCAGGCCTTACAGATGAGTAAGAAGGTTAAGGGAAGCGGGTGAGCCATTGCTTTGGTGACTTTCTCCTGTAACTAGGTTAACTCTGCCAAAGCACCGACTTTGCTCTTTCTGAGCCGGAGCTCTGCTCCATTTAATTCCCAAAGCACAACAGACACAGCCATGGCTTGAAACCCTGACAGTTCTTTTCTCATTCTCCTGTGGGCTAGGTTGGCTTTGCTTTATGCGGGGCTCAGGGCAGCGTTCTCAGAGGCAGGTTCTAGGAATTCCACAATCTGCTAACTAGCAGAAGTAATAGGCCCACCCTGAACTCACCTGGTGGAAAATGGATCCTTCTTTATGGGAAGAACTTATAAACATTTCACGATCTATGAAATCTGTTGTGACTCTCTACTGATTTCAACTGCTAATATGTTGTGCCATTTTGTGTTATTCCAAACTTAAGAATGCTTAAGAAAATAAAACTTTAGGTGCTCGAAGAGGTGAGATGGTTCAATGAGTAAAGGCACTTTGCTGCCAAACCTGAATTTGAACCCCTGACCGACATGATGAGAGAACCAATTCCCATAAGCTAGCTGTTCTCTGACTTCCATATATGCGCTCAGTAAATAATAAATAAACTGTACTAAACATCTTGTATATTAAAAAAATCCTTAGACTCTTGATCCATAAAGTGTGGTTCCTAATTTTACCATTACGAAGAAGACAATGCTTTGAAAAGAGACAGTAATCCTGAAAGGGCTTAGAAAGCTCTACCCACGGAGCCACCTAAAACCTAAGGGGTTATTACAGTTCAAAGGTGCTAGGATCTTAGTTGAAGATTTTGAAAATTAGATGAGAAAATGATACGAATGTTACCTTCAGTTCACCAAGCATATTCTTTTGTCTTTTAGAGGAAGAAAAGCCTTAATAATGTTTTTTCTGAAATGCACTATGTGGTAGTTTTTTGTGTGTAAAATCAAGCAGACAGTAAGAGTTGTATGAAGAATCTCCGTTTTTGAGTCGTTAATAGTTTTAGAGCCAGGTGCACCCATACAAGATGTCACTGGAGTCATTCAGTAGGAAGAGAATTACTTTGACTAGTGTAGATACACTGCTATCTCAAAAAGCCTCCCCCAACAAAACTGTTCAGTTTGAATCTTCTCTTCCTACAGATTGCTCTAGTCTTAAATATAGTTTTTATAAAAATCTAAGATCTCTGATAAGCAACCATTTTATATCATATATTATTACTCTTAACATTTTTTCTTTCCAAAAATCTGTTTCATTTTGGCATCCCATAATACTATTGCATCTCGACTATTCCATTCCCTCAAGTTCTTCTCCCTCCTTCCCTTAGCCCCTCCCCTTTTATCCTCCCTTCTCCCCCCCCATGCTCCCAATTTTGTCAGGTGATCTTGTCTATTTTCCCTTTCCAGGTGGATCTATATGTTTTTCTTAGGGCTCACCTTGTTAATTAGTTTCTCTAGGGTCATGGACTTGTTATACTTTGCTTTACAGTTAGTATCCACTTATGAGTGAGTACATACCATGTTCATATTTCTGGGTCTGGGTTACTTCACTCAGGATGGTTTTTTTTTCTAGTTCCATCCATTTGCATGCAAATTTCAAGATATCTTTTTTTTTTTTTAACCACTGAGTTATACTCCATTGTGTAAATGTACCACATTTTCTTTATCCATTCTTTAGTCGAGGGGCATTTAGGTTGTTTCTAGGTTGTGGCTATTACAAATAATGTTGTTATGAAGATAGTTGAACAAATGTCCTTGTAGGATGATTGAGCATCCTTTGACTACATGCCTAAGAGTGGTGTTCCTGGGTTGCCAGGTAGGTTGATTCCCAATTTTCTGAGAAGCTGCTGTACTGATTTCCTGAGAGGTTGTACAAGTTTGCATTCTCACCAGCAATGGATGAGTGTTTCCTTAACTCCACATCCTCTCCAGCATAAGCTGTCACTGGTGGTTTTGATCTTAGCCATTCTGACTGGTGTAAGATAGTATCTCAGAGTTGTTTTAATCTGCATTTCCCTGATGGCTAAGGATGTCGAACATTTTCTTAAGTGTCTTTTGGCCATTTGAGATTCTTCTGTTGAGAATTCTCTGTTTAGTTCTGTACCGAATGGGACAGTCAATATGGAGGAAGGACAGAGATGAGAGCAAGGAAAGAGATATTTTGATTGAGGGACCTACTATAGGATTAGCATAAAACCTGACACTTGAAAAATTCCCAGAAATCCACAAGGATGACCCCAGATAAGACCTAAGCAATAGAGAAGAGGGTGCCCAAACTGGCCTTGCTCTGTAGTCAGAATATCTTAAATGTTACCATAGAGCCTTCATCCAGCAACTGATGGAAACAGAGGCAGAGATCTGTAGCAGAGCACTGGGCTGAGCTCTCAAAGTCCAGTTGAAGAGTGGGAGGAGTGAGAATATGAGGAAAGAGGTCAAGATCATGATGGGGACGCCCACTGAAACCTGAGCTAATGGGAAGTCACCAACTCCAGCCGAACAGCAAAGGAACCAGCCAGCATAGGACCAGACTAGACCCTCTGAATGTGGGTCTAGTTGTATGGCTGGGGCAGACTGCAGGGCCAGGTAGTGGCACCAGGATTTATCCCTACTGCTTGTACTGGCTTTTTGGGAACACATTCTCTTTGGATGGATACCTTGTTCAGCATAGATATAGTAGGGAGGGCCTTGGACCTTCCCCACAGCAATATGTCTTACCCTCTTTGAGGAGTGGATGGAGGGGCAGGTAGAGGAAATGGGACGAGGGGAGGAAGTAGGAACTGGGATTGGCATGTAAAATGAAAAAAAGATTTTCTTTTTTTTAAAAAAAGGAAAAGAAAATATTATTACAGTATGCTAAATTGAGTTAGAAAATCTTAAAGGATTGTAATCAATGGGTCTCCTCCTCATGTCTCCCTGTTTGAAGGGGTAGGTGAGACTTCAGAACTTTATTGGAAGAGATTTTTCACAATTACCTCGAGAAACCTGTAACTGTGATAAGGACAAAAAGCTTGCTTTTCAGGGTTTGTTCTTTTTAATGAGTTGTTATATATGCATATCTGCTCAAATTGCATCCTTCACCAGGAAGCCTGGGGCTTAAAAAAACAACTTAGACATCAAACCACAAACACATTCCAGTTTTCTCAAAATATATTTTAAATTTGAGTTTAGCAATTTACTATCAGAAGATTTTCTATAAACATTTTTTGAAATGCTAGTGTCTGTATAAAAATACTGCAGCATCAAGCCAGCCTTATGGCTTGAACATAACAATTTGAAGCTGATTCCGATGGGGATGGGACACACACAACATGGTCACCATCACCTACATCCCATGCTTACATAACCTGGTTGGCTGTGTTTGGCGTTTGAGTCTGAGCCAATGACAGAATAATAATGCCTAGAAGGAGCCAAACACGACTCTGATGCTTAATAATTAAAGATAATTTGGGAACTGCTATTATGGATGTTGATTTTGCCTCAGTGATAAGAATGGAGACCTCAGGTAGATGAGTGGGGGAAAAAAGGATTGAATTTCAGAACCTTCTTCCTCCTCAAGCTCTGAAAACAGTACGTGGATTGCTTGTGGATGATCATGAAGCCAGTCTTGGCAGTGATACTCCGGCACAGATTGTACCTGCTGCTTAAAAAAATCCTTCCTATCACTCATCTTTACTAGCACATTGCTATCAAGGCCAACCCAACCTGAAAATTTTGACTTCCCTTAATGTCCTTGTAAAGCTAGAAAAGGGGGGGGGGAATAATTGGTATTCCAAACTACCTTAAATTCTGAATTCAAAAATTTAGACAAATTAAACCAAGCATAGGCAAATCTTTTGATTTAGTGTTGGGCTGGCACAATCTTTAGGAGTTTTGATATATGATCTGTTTTTTTTTTAAAGAATGATTTCTACTTATGCATATGAATGTTTTGCTTGCATGAATGTATATGCATGGCGTGGATGCCTGGTACCTGCAGAGTCCAGAAGGGGGTGCCAGATCCCCTGGAACTAGTATTGAGGTGCTTGTGAGCTAGTGTGTGGGTGCTGGGAAGTGAGCTTCATATGACTGCAAGAGCAAGTACTCTTAATCACTGAGCCTCCTGATTTGTATTCTTAAATTATGTGTTCCACAACTTGGTCATTATTAAACTTACCCAAAATTTAATTATCATTTTCATAGGAGTTGGAAAATTTAAAAAGTAAATCTACTGAGTTATATATTTTTTCTCTGATACCCTTGAGAAAAACAATAAAAAATACAATAAAAAGCAACCATTGGGCTGTGGTGGCGCATGCCTTTAATCCCAGCACTCGGGAGGCAGAGGCAGGCAGATCTCTGTGAGTTTGAGGCCAGCTTGGTCTATAAGAGCTAGTTCCAGGACAGTCTCCAAAGCTACAGGGAAACCCTGTCTTGAAAAAAAAAACAAAAACAAAATAAGTACATAAATAAAAACAACCAAACCAAAAAAAAACCTCAAAAAATAAAATAAGTAAATCTACACAAATGAGTCTATTTCTGCTTTTGAAATCAGAGAAATGGAGTGGGTTGATACTATAGAAAAATTATCCAGATTGTTTTTTATCCACAGTAACTAATGTCAGTGAGTCCCTGTGTTTGTGCCAACACCTGAGATAGATAGCAGTCCTTAGATGAGACACTGGAAGACATAGACACAGTGACCTTTGGGTAACTTTGCAAAAACAACAACAAACAAACAAAAAAAACCAACCCCCCCCCAAACCAGGGTTTTGTTTACCATGACCTTGCTTCCAGGTCTGTTCCCCCAATTCTGAAACACACATCACGGCTGCCACCAAATTCCAAAAGTGTCTTTTTCAGCCATTTTAAGTGAGCTTTCTGACGGTCTAAGTGAGATGTAAGAATTTATAATCATAGATATTATAATGACAGGCAACAAAATTAACTAGAGTGAAGATAGGTGGAAATTAAAATTTCCTCATAAAACAAAAACATATGTTGCTGTTGTCATGGCTGCTCTCATCTGAGGCTGTCTCAACTGTGTCAGCATACTCGAAGTTATTTTTAGGTTGTGGGGTGTACAAAGATGAAACCAGGGTGAGAATATTTGAGTTTATTTAGGATGGCATCTGGCCACAAGATACAAGTCTCACTATGTGAAATAGCAAACACACTATAACATTTAATATAGTATGACGCTGACTGAGACCCGGGTGTGTGTGAATATGAGCATTGGCACCGGGAAGAAGCTTTCTGGCCACCCTGGGGGTGACAGTGATATAAATCTTTACTAATTCAAATATTCTCAAACCAGCAGTCTGAGAGCACCTGGGTTTCCAGACCCTAGAGCTACAGACTCAGAATCTGTGTTTACACCCACGGCTAATCCTATATTCACTGAAGTTAGAGAAGCCCCAGGCAGGAGACTGGATTCTACTTCCAACTGGCTATGTAACCTCTACTAAGTTACTCACTGCATTATGGGTTTCAGTTCCCTTCATCCCTTGCTGATGATTAAAGGCTAGTTCTGGGCTAATTAATTTGATATTGTCATTTAGTTGTATAAAAAGAGAAATAATCTTGTCTACCTCACATTATTGTAAGAATTAAATGAGATAAATGTAAAGTATGTGGGATACTGAAGACATGGCTAATAACTGTGTGCAGTGATTAGTTTAGCTATGATTTCTCTGTGTACAATGTTATCCTATAGATTGCAGGACAAATGGATTAAGAAATTGGTCTCAAAACTTCATGTGCAGATATCATACATTTGACTTTTTAAAACTTAAGAGAAGGCAAGATGTCGAAGATGACTTAAAGAGCCCAATAGAACAGACACTGGAGCCGGATTAAACCAGCCACATTCCTCCTCAGTTCATTTGACCCTGGGTTGGTCATTGAACTTCTTTAGGTTCTGTGGCTGCTGTATAATATATAAGATGTTTGAGGTTGCGTAGTGCAGTTTTATAGGTCTCTTGAGGAGTAATGGCCAGGCACTGTGCACGCATTATCTGAATCTGTGAGAACAGTGATGCAGGGCCAGATATTTTGAGGTTTCACAGCAGTAGACTGGGCACTTTTAGAAGTTCCAGAAAATAGTTCAGATTATTAACTTTCTGCTTTAGCCACAGACATGTGCCCAAAATGCTCGTTTCTATTCCCAAGTTCACTTTTCTACAGGAAGCAATTGCTATTTGGAAGCTATTGATAAAGATCAGCTGTGGTGGTACACATCTGTAATCACACTCATGACTGAGGAAGGAGCACTTTGAGTTCAAGGCCACCTTGGGCAACTTATGGAGTTCAATATCTGCAGCAAGGCCCTATCTCAAGAAATAATAGAACAAAAGATTGTTCAAGAAGGCTGATGCTGCCTTCTCTGGAAAACCACCTTTCTGCATGGTAGAGAGGCACTTTTCCAAATCACTGCTGACAGGGTGAGAGAAAAGGACTTCTTGCTAGTACTCTATGTTTAAAACTTCACTCAAGGGACTGGGGTAGAATGCCATGAACAATGCCCTTCCATCATATAGGAAGCCCTGGCTTCCTTCCCGAGCACCACATAGAATAGGTGTGATGGTTGTGCCTGTAGTTCCAGCACCACATAGAATAGGTGTGATGGTGTGTACCTGTTATCCCTTCACCACATAGAATAGGTGCCTGTAATCCCTTCACCACATAGAATAGGTGCAATGGTATGTGCCTGCAATTCCAGCACCACATAGAATAAGTGTGATGGTGTGTGCTGTAATCCCAGCACCACATAGAATAGGTGCGATGTATGTGCCTATAACCCCAGCACCACATAGAATAGGTGCTTGTAATCCCTGCACCACATAGAATAGGTGGGATATATGTGCCTGCAATTCCAGCCCCACGGAGGTAGAGGCAGGAGGATTAGAACTTCATGGTTATCTTTAGCTATGTAATAAATTTGAGGCCATCCTGGGATCTAGTAAGACCTGTTCTCAAAAATCAAAACAAAAATAAAATAAAAATCCATTGAGCTTGGATTCTTTTCTTGTTTGGTAGTTGAGCTTGTAGCAAAGTATCAACTCTATGACAACCAAGAACTTGATAATCCTCCTTTGCTTGAAAACCTGCTCCCAATTCTGAGTTATCTTGGACTTAACGTGTGTTAGGATGCGTTAAAGAAGAATAAACCTACTTGGACCATTCTCTACTTGATGTGCTTTATTTCTCGTTCTTTATTGGTGATGATAAATTTTCTTAGTGAGCAGGCAGCCAACACATTGAATAAATATTTAAACTGAGTTGCATGTTGAAGTGAATGTAAATTAAATTAAGCAAAATTTTCCCCTGCTTTTATGTCTGGAAAATCACATCCCACTGAGGAGGCTTGTCATGTTAAAATAAAGGAAGAAAGGAAAGGAGAAAGAGAGAGCAGTTTCTTAAAAATTGGGAAGTGCTATTTTGCTTAAGCATTGGTTTCATAAATAGATAATGACCTTTCTTATCAACACGTCTCTGAAACAAAGACTCCAAGTCATTAGGAAAGAGAACCATGCCCACATAATAAGGATTAAAAATGTGGTCATGGATCTAAAGGGAGAGCTTTGGTTACAGATGCAAAACAATTATTTCTAGCATTAAGAGGACCAGAAGGAATTTACTACTGTAAGCAGGATCCTATAGCTATTGTAAAGTTAAAGACCAGTGGATTCCACTTATCTTTTATATTTGCATGTTTTATAAGATGGAGCTGACATAAATATTCAGTGTATTATGTTAAATATATTGTACCATATGACATATAGGTAGACTGTAAATCCATCACTGTGATTAAGATAAGGACTATATTTATTTACTTTGGGATGGCTAGATGTGTTTAATTGATAAGTTGGAATTAGATTCCATCTTTTCCCAGCCAAACTTTATTCTTATGCTAAAATTTAAGACATATGGATAGATTTGTGTGCATTTATTTGTGTAGATTCAAAAAGTATTGTTTTTGTTGTTCTAGTTCTGAGTAGGTTTTGTTTTGTTTAAAAATTTAGGGTGTGGCTGGGGTGCGTACTGCAGCATGACTGGCCTCTAGTGGCAGCATTGAAGAGCAGCATCTCTGCTGCATCCGAAGCTACAGTAGAAAACCAGAACCACATGCCGCACATTTAATTGGTGGGGCTGATGAAATCGACAGTTAGATCTTCCATAAAGGGAACCGGGATTTGCCTCCCTTGTCTTGGATTGCCCTATATGGCAGACACATTCTGAGGCTGAGCATGCTTTAATGCACACATTACTCAGGAGTTTTTCTTGCAGAAAACACACAGATCTATATTGGTTTTTATTTTCTAATTTATAATTCAATGGCAAAGAACTTTCAAATAAAAAAAACAAACACTGTGCAGTGAGATTAGCCAGACTCAATGCCTATACATTTCAATGAGTTCTGTATATTTAGAATGGTCATTCTGAAGCTGTGGAGATTTACATTGGATTTTATACTTTCAGTTTCAATGATTTATACGCACTTATTCCATTTTCTATGAAAGTAAATTGGTTTCTCTTTTCTCCTTTCTGCAGCATTGGTACTCCAAAATATTTATTTTTATTAACTTTTCTGATTTGTGCCTTTTTTCCTTACAACTTTGACTAACTATTCCAAGAACTCTGAAGTTATACAAATGGAAATCGTATTGAAGAATTGTACATAAAGTTGGAGAAAGTACTTAAAATGGCATTTTCAATTTGATTGGTTTTTAATGTAAAGCTATTCTAACAGTGAGGATTGCCTTGATTAGCATCAGGTAGACAGACAAACAAGTGCCCAGATCTTGACTTGCTATGTTTTAGCAGATCCATTCACAAGTCCTCCTATTATTCTACTATTGTCCTCAGTAAAGGAAGAGAACTCATCAACATGATGAGGACCAGGGAAAGAGTTTAGTTTATAATGAGGCAGACATGTGCTTTTAGTTATTATACTTACCAAGATGCTCATCTGTAGAGAATCAAATTCTCCTCCACACAAACAGCAAGACTTCAAATACTTGATTGGTCAAGACTGGTTTTGATATAGACATCACAAATTGAATACTAAATTATTCTTAAACCTTTCTGCCTATTTTTTTTAACCAGCCGGCCCCTCCTAGTCTGCATTTTCCTTTGTCTTCCACCCTGTGCCAAGGACTATATAACCTTTACTCTTTGCCTCAGTTTCTTGTCTAACTATGCCTGTTATGCTGTTCACAGTCTGTGCATGGTTTTATTTACATTCTCTAGGTTTCCATATTGGCTTATAATACTGTGATTCAGGCAAGGGAAGATGAAGATAACACTCAAGGGCAGATAATTCAGAGAGAAAAGAAGTTCTATTAATTCACTATTCTGGAAGGCTAAGAGCATAGTGCAGGATCTGCTGGCTCCTGGTGAATTCTGTGTGCTCCTCCACGAATGGTAGAGGATTAACATGTAGATGAGATCATGTATGAAGAGTGAAACCAGAGGGCCAGTGAGGAAATCTAACTCACTTTAACTCACTAATACAGTTCCATGACATCAAAAACCTGTTACTGGGAGAAGGGTGTTAACCCCGCTTATGACCCCATCACCTCCTGAAGGTCCAACACTCTCTGACACCATCATGTTAGTGAGCAATACTCAACGTATGTTTTTGTGAACTCAGATTAGTCAAAACACGCAGAAATCCAAGTTTCTTGGACCTTATTTGGAATAAATATAAAGAAAATTAATTTAATAGTGGCATTTTTTCCATCTCCAGACAAGCCTGCTTTGTGAAGCTTCCATTCAGCATCCTGGTTCTATAGGGAGCTCTTCGGGTCAGCCTCGTATGTGTCCATGGAAAAGTCTGGAGAGGCATCTCACCAGGTCTATACAGTGTCTGAGGACTCTTTCGTTTTCTTCCAGTGCCCACTGCTCTGCTACCAGGAGCAACTGTGGTCCCAGCACTTATGGCAGATTCGTGTGATCTGACTGGGATGTGCCTTCCCCATGGTACTGTGCTGACTGGTTGAGAAAGTGGCCTGTGTGCCTTACAGGGCTCATCTGAACTCTATAAAAGTTCACCAACTATGAGGTCCTCTGGCCTGTGAGAGGATTTAAACGCTCATTATGACAGCCAGTCTTTCCTGTAATATGAAGAGTGTGATGACATGCTTCTCATGACTTGCTTCTTCATCCATGTGAACATGGTCTCCACAGAAGGGATTCAGAAGGACTGAATATATAAGTCAGTAGTAACGCTGGCCAGGCGTGTGAGAGATCCTGGGTTCAGTTCCAAACATCAGTAAGCAAAACAAAACAACAGCATTGGTCCTTCAACCCCCCAAAAGCTTTTGGTGTCTTCATCAATTGTAATTAATTGATTTAATGGATCATTGATTGGTTACTTGAATTAATGAGCCCGAAGGCAACAATAGTTATTCTTTCTTATATGAAGCAAATGTAGACAGAGAAAGTTTGGGACTGTTAAACATCCATAGGGACAAAAACCAAAGGTCCTCCTGCCTTGTTTCTCTGCATCATCACCATAGACTTCCATGCCAGAGCTTGCTCTGACAGCAGAAGCTCTAACCATCATGTCAGCAGAATGGGATTCGGGGAGTAAAGAGTAGTATTTATGCATGTCTTTAAGGACATTCCCAAAATTTACAAATAACTCTTTAAAAATTATTTTCCTGGTTGTCCCATAATTATGTGATATATGTCTTCTGGCGAGATTGGGAATTGCAATCTTTAGTGACCCATGTGCAATTGTTGTTGTGTTATGATTTTTTGAAACACAGAGAGAACTTCTTAGGGTATAAGTCACCTTTGCTACGGGGCTTGTGAGTTTCTGGAAAACCAGGACACCAGGCCACTCAAATTCAATGTACTGTCTATCTCCTCATTTAATTTTGTTTCTTGATACAATAGCTTGTGATGTGGGCCAAACTAGTATTTTTTCCAAAACCTCAATGAATGGTACTTTGGCCTTTTCTATGCAAACATTATTACTCCTTGAGTTACACATTCTAGCTAAGATTCTCATTCACCTTCTTCTTCTTCTTTTTTTTTTAACCTCATTGGAATTTTCTCAAAGTAAGCCTTCCAATTTCTCCATTGGGATGGTATAGTCTGTACTGTGGCTCTTGTAATAATTTTTTCAGGCCATGTGTTTTGATTATAAGTATTCTCCTCAATTTTGCCTGCAGAAGGTCTGAGCTTATGTTTATTTCTATCAGAACTTTCTCTGCTGGAGCTAAGTTAATAGAACTCCCAGAGATTGGTTATGGTCCTCATTAGGACCCTCGGCAATTTAATTCTTGTTTTTCTGGTTGAGTCCTAGAGTTATTGTGCATGGTCTGTATGGCTGCTTTGAATGATATGTAAAGGCAATAGATTTGGTATGTAAATTATGCATGATGTGTGTGGTTTAATATTATAATGAAGTTTTACTATTTTTTTTTAAACAAAAGGGAACTAATGCGGGGCTTATTGGTGGTAGCTCAGGTTTCAAGCTACCTAATTTTCATATACACTTATTAACTGCACTATGTAGTTGAAAAGCCTCCTGTGTTTTAATAAGGGTTAACTATATTGGTGGGAATGTTTGCTTATTATTTATACATTAATTTTTGAAATAGGGACTTAAACATAGTGTGTTTTGGCTTTGAGCCTGAGACCCTTCTGCAGGTGATTCCCAGGTGCTGGGATTATAGGAGCACTGCACCATATTCAGCTCTGACTGATATTAAATTTTATATCTAATGAAGAGAAAACACAGAGGCACATTCAGGGAGATAAAAACTCTGCAGATATTTGAGCACCACTGGTTATTTGACTTTCTATGAAGCTATCTTTGAAATCAGGATGATTGTTTAAAGGAAAAAATATCTATTGAAGCTTTTCTTTTGCATATGCATATAAATACACACAGATATGATTTGAACAAAATGATGACTAAAGCCTGATTACCTTGTTAGTCAATAAATGTTGCTCATAGGATGCTTGGCAGGCTGTTTCAGAATTTATATTTCCTTTCTATGGTTTCCTAAAAGGGGAATTTTACATCAATGAGTGTATTTTTAGAAAGAAGATCCAAAATCCAATACCCAAAGGTTCTATCTTAGAAAACCAGAGGAAGGAGATCAGTATAAAATTTAAGCAAAAAAGAGAAGATAGAAAAATGAGAACAGATATCAATGTATTTGAGAAAAATGAAACAGAGAGGAACAGTCAGTCAAACAAAAAGCTGGTTCTTTGCAAAGATTAATAAAAATGGCATGACTCTAGCTAGAATAACCAAGAAGAGAAAATGCTAATCGCTAATGTCAGAAATGGGGAAAGAACCATTAACACTGATCTCATGGGCATTAGAAGTACCATAAATAAATATTGCAATCAGCATAGATGAAATGCATCAGTTCTTAGTAACCACAACCTACCAAGATCCATAGGAAGAGAAACAGTTAATCAGTAAGCTTATACTTATGAAAGACATTAAATCAGTAATTAATCACCTAATAAAGAAAGCATGGGCCCGGAAGTATCAAACACTTAAAGAAAAAATGATACCAGTTGTTCATATCACATAGTAAATAAACATGTTAAAAGTAAACCAGAGACTTGAGGAAGAAGGAAAACCAAAGACAATAGTTCTTGTTGAAATGGATACAAAAATATTTAGCAAAAATTAACACATGGTCGCCGGACGTTGGTGGCACATGCCTTTAATCCCAGCACTCAGGAGGCAGAGGCAGGTGGATCTCTGTGAGTTTGAGGTCAGCCTGGTCTGCAAGAGCTAGTTCCAGGAAAGGCTCCAAAAAGCTTCAGAGAAACCCATCTCGAAAAACAAAAAACAAACAAACAAAAAAAAACCAAAAAACAAAACAAAACAAAAATAACACGTGGAATACAATATTGTATGAAAAGAGGTTTTTGCTCCACTATCAAAATCAATTTATTCTACTTCAACATTTGAAAGTCAGGTGCTAGGATATAAATGAATAGGTTGAAGAAAACAGTGCTTTTATGAATTTGTACAAAAAAATCTAAATGACAAAATCCATCTTTTTTTTTTTTTAAATAGTAGTGGTACTGGGAATTGAACTTGGGTGTCTAAGACATGGGAGACAAGTACTCTACTACTAACTATACCCTCAGCTCCCAAAACATACCCTCACTA
The DNA here is from genome assembly GCA_004026605.1 of Ondatra zibethicus. Classification (NCBI taxonomy): domain Eukaryota; kingdom Metazoa; phylum Chordata; class Mammalia; order Rodentia; family Cricetidae; genus Ondatra; species Ondatra zibethicus. The sequence goes on along the minus strand of PVIU01010568.1, from coordinate 36,181 downwards.
TTGATTAAAAATACAATTACAGAAGATTAAGGAGGGGAGCTTTTTCAACTTGACAAATATTGTCTACAAAAAATTCCTCTAGCTAACAGTATTAAAAATGGTGTAAAACTAGCTGCTTTCCTCTATAATTGGGAGCAAATCAAGACTCCTCCTTCTACCATTTATATCAACACCACATTGGAAACTTAGGGAAGTGAAGCAATTCTATAGTAATCCTTTAGTGGATGCGTGATTCTGTTTCTGTCAAGGGAAGTCGAAAATTGTAGCTACGTTAGTGGTGTTGACTGGTCTTCCAAGATGCATACAAGGTCAACATTTTCAGTCTTCAACATTCTTCCAGTGTTCTTAGTCATCAAGCTATATGTTCACGCATCTGGCCATCTATGATGACAGTCTAAGCACGCATGCAAGTTCTGAAGTGGGGAGGTTAAGTGTGCTGATACATGACCAGGATATGGTGGCAGAGAGAGACCAGATAGTAAAAGATTTAGAATTGTTTCTCAGCATAGTGGAAACTCATTGGATTTGCTTTGGCCTTTGCTAAGCAGAAACAGATTTATAATTTAGCCATTTGTTTATTTGTTTGTTTATCTTTACAGGGAGGAGGATGGAGGAATGGTAAAGTGTGAGTGGGGGAACTGACAGGAAGCTATTATAAAAGACCAAGTGAGAAGCGGGAATGTATAGTGTCTGAAGGTATGAAGAGAAAGTATAGATAGAAGACAGTTTAGTAGCAAAATTTACAAGATTCAGGGAAAGAAGTCGTGTGGCTAATTCTCAGGTTTTTGCCTGGTTTCTCGTTATTGAAATTTGAAGCCTGGAGGAGAAATGCAGTTTGGAGAAAGATCCACAGGTTCCTAAGGTTGTCCAAATGGGCGTGTCGAGTTGGTAGTTGAAGAGAAATGAGAGTCAGAGATAGGAACTATGTATTTGACACAGATAGGAAATGTAAAGTTGTGAAAACAGATGTTACAGCTGGAGAGACTAGAAAGAATGTACAGAGGGAGAAGAGAGGTCCTCAGCTGACACTGAGTGGATGGAAGACACAGTCAAGCCACCAGCAGCTTTGTTAGTCCCCTCATGTAGCGTCCTACACTTAGGCAAAGCCAGAGCCTTCACTAGGCTGTGGAAGAGTTTTACCTCAGAGTGAGGCAAAGTTAGTAAGTTTAGACAGATGTATATGAAAGATACTGCGCACCCTCAAGTCATGGTATGGGATTCTTGACAAAATCTTGCTTAGGTAGCATTGTAATGGTTGTGTGTGTTCCTAATACTAGATTGCTCACAAGATAGAAACTTACAACACATTTTAACATAAAGAAACTAATTTAAAATTAAGTAGAGTTTAAAATTTAAGTTTCCTTAAGTCTCTTAAAGAATTTCCCCCTGTAAATGACAGAAGGTATTCCTATGAGGTGTATTGTTTAGCTTTGGGAGTGAGAGGAAAGCCAGAACTGTTGAGCTTAAAGTCACAACTGCCGTAGTCTAGAGAACGTCCTTGCTTGACATGTCTTTAGGATAAGCAGTGTTCCCATAGCAATTTCAGTTTTAATAGTTGGGTTGAAGTTTCTGACTGGAGCCATAGTGAAGGGTTTTTCTCCCTTCCCATGTCCCTTTCATTTTCCTTGTCTCTCCAGCCTCACCAGGACAACGCTGCACATTTGAGTTCTGGTGAAAGAGAAGAATTTAGTCCCGTTAAAAAGATAAATTAAGAACATCAGAATTTTTGAGTATCACAGTTAAGTGAAGGAGTTTCATGAGAGGCAGAATGTCCAGCTGGAAAATGGTTTTGAGGTCACATACTACAAGGACTGACAAGTCTCCATTATATCTAGTAGCTGGTCGCTTGACAAGGTATTTCTATGCCTTTTGATCCACCTTTATAGGACATTCTCTCCTTTTCTCCTTTTTTACCTTGTCCCTGGATTTCACGGCCTTCTCTACTCCCTTCTTCTCCTTTAGGCTTTTGTTTTGGTTTTGCTGACTGTGTAGTAGTTCTCTTTTGAACCAAGATGAAAGCATTATGTAGGAAAGGGAGAAGACTAGGGGTAGAAAATAGGAGGAAGGAAAAAGTTGCCAAAGCATGGTGTTGAAGTTGAATTTTGTTGAGTCTATACAATTGCTTTTGTCTTTATTGTATTTATGTAATATATGTATATACATATATATACTTTTGCCTACTTAGAAAAATTATCTATCATCTATCTATCTACCTATCTATCATCTATCTATTATCATCTATCTACAATTTATTTATGTTTTGAAAACTGGGTCTTCACTTTATAGCTCAGACCAGACTGGATCTCCAGAGCCCTTTGTACTGGAATCCCAGGTGGGATTCCCTCATGTTGGCTTCTGTTTTGAGGCAGCTAGCTCTGCAGCCCTAGCTGGCCAGGGGCTCACAGCGTGGTGCAGAACCTGTGTTTATTATTGATTCTGCTACTGTTGCTATTATTTGCTGTGTTGGGTGCTGAGCATGATACAATGAGGACTAGCACTGAACTATGCCCCAAGTCCCACAATAAATACATATGTTTTTATGTCACCCATTTCATCAAGTTCCCATAGACAGCACTCCTTGTTTTGTCTACTCCTGAAGTGAAGTGGTTTAGTCCCAAAGTAGAGCATTTGTTACAATACAGAGAATTCATATGGAATGCAAATACTGCATATCGACTTAATTCAATATGCTTGGGAACTCCATCCTTAATTTATTTTATTTTGTAATAAATAACAGTCATGCAAGGAGAGATCTGGCATGAGATGCTAACAAACACAGGTTTTGATGCCCAGAAACTGAGTGGCTTCTCAACATAAAAATATCAACTGTTTTAACAATTGTGCCACCCAAGACTACAGATTTCTCTCAAGTGGAAAATGTATTTGGAAATAAGAGAAATGAATGTTAGTGATGTTTTAATGGTCATTTTTTCAAAGTAGTAAAAAAAACTCAGGATATGTCACTATGAATTTATTTTAAATTAAGATAATTCAGCATCCTGCTTAGCCACTAAGCAAAATCGAGTTAAAATATGGCTTTAGACCCTTTGAGGGAGGTGGTACTCTGAAAATGCATTACTGAACCTCACTTGTGCCTTGATGATATATCAACATTTAAAGGAGAGGCTTTTACTGTCAGTGTTTTAAAAGTCATCTGTCTCAAGTTGACAGTTGTCCATATTAGACATTTTCATTAGTCATTTTTCATTGTGAAGCATGAGCACACCTCTAAATGTTTATTGAGATATAGGAATTGGATGCTTAGGCCGAGATTTATATTACAATAAAAGACCGATATTTGGATTTTTAATAAACTAAAAATATATCAATTATAACTTTTGTTCTCCCTTTTCTCATTCTATTAGACAGTATGATTTAAAGTACAAAGAATTTCCATAAACTTGGTGTTGGCTATGTGCTAGTTAAGCCCCTGGCAGTTTAGCTGATAACCTTTTAGGTTATCATACACCAGCATGTCCTTGGTTTCAGTAAAAACGAGAGGATGTGTTAGGCAGGTTTCTGCCAATCCTGAGTTATGAAGAGGGAAGCTTTATCTGGGCTTATGACTCTGGAGGTTTCAGTTTACAAACAGTTGGTTCTGTTGCTTTAGGCCAACGCGGGAGGAAGCATATCATGATCTCATACGACAGAATCAAGCTGCTCACTTTGTGGCTGGGAAGCACAAGAGACAGAGGAGCAAAGTGCCGTTCTGATAGCTCCTTCAAGGGCATCTTCCTCTCTCTTGGTTCACCTTTCTAATACTCTAGCATTTCTCCATAGCACAAGCTGTCGAACAAGCTGGGGACCGAGTGTTCAACAGATGGGCTTATGAGGACAATTAAGAGACAAACTATAGAGAAATAATGCTTAATGCTCATAGTCTATATATTAAATGCTACACATAGTCTTTTTTTTAAAAAAAAACATGCTGGGTTTGTATCTGTGTGTGTGTGTTGTGATTTTGATTTTGATGGACATATGAGATTCTTGGGCTGAGAAATTCAGCTGCTCTGCTTCTAATTACAAAAAAAAAAAAAAATACCTGAAAAGCACATTCTCCTATAGAGATCTTAAGTTACTTTGATGAAGAGGAAGGATGGTAAAATTTTAAAAATCTAAGTTTGAATATAAACCATAAGAGAAGACAAAGAGAAAAAAAACAGAGAAAGTAATCTGTGACTTGTGATGGGTGATGGATGAAGGTAAGGAACATCATTCTGCCAACCTTGGGACTCCTCCAGGCAGCATCTATTTACAGTGAACAGCAGAAGTGGAGCTAGCTAGAGCTGGTGAACTCAGTGGTTGGGGAGAAATGGTTCCAAGAAAGAGATGCTAACCCAATCAGGAGGAGAAGCTCTAACCTTACAGGGTGAGGTTTTCCCAGCAGGCAGGCAAAATGTAGAAGTCCCACGGAGAGGTATCTTTGTATTCAGTAGAATTACTGGTAGTTGATCACAGATCAAGCTTGTCAAGCGGGGGAGTGCTGGGGTGTTACTAACCCCAGGCAGGAATTAAGTCTTGACCACAAAGTATAACTCAGTTATCAGAACAGATTCCATTGAGTTGGTCCTGCATTTTGGAAACTGTGAAAAACCATTCCTTAATCACTTAGCAGAATTCCTAAGTGAGTTATCAAATGGGCTTTGCTGTGGGAATTGGATAGTTGAAGGAGTAAACCAGGTAAGCCATATTGATTGGTTTGGGGTGCTACAGTGACAAAGGCGGAGCCTGTAAAAAGAGGAACGAGGTCTAAAGTAAGAGCTGGAATAATTAAGAAGTTTTTGAGACAGTTACGTTTGTAGAATAATCTTCACCCCAAGTTAATCTGTGTCATTGGAGACTATGTCAGATACTAATTTTCCCACTGGGTCTGAGATAAGCACCAAGACTCAACGTGTGGGACAATTTCTTCATGGAGATGATTTCCGAGGACTTTATATCTTCAGAAATTGTGTCTGTGCACGCAAATTAGGGGTTGAATAGTTTAAGTTAACTCTCCCATGATGTTTGGACATTTTTAATCCAAAAAAATTTGATCATAATGTATTCTATATACATGCGTATACGCTTGAAGCTTGATGTTATGTAGATTAGTGTATAGTCTGAGGTTGCATCAGCAGAAAAGCTCTTTTCAAAATTAGCTGTAAATATTTTGATGTAACCTAAAATGAGGTCAATGAAGTCTTAAGCGGATATATGATACCCAAGATCCTGTAACTACATGTAACTACATGGCTTTGCTTCACTGTGCTTCAAGTTCCATTTTACTTGGAAAATTATGGTAATTAATCTGTATTTTGTATTGTGTGGAAAGGGGCCAGAGTTGCCTTTCCAGAAGGTTCCAGAAGGTGGTAGGAACTCTCCACTCTGATTTATCTAAAAGCACCCTTCCACCTCTAATGTCAGCTCTTCATGGACCAAGCAGTGAACATTTCCTCTCCTGTCAATGTCCTAATGCTGACAGTGCAGACCAGTACATAGAGTGGTTTATCATGCTGGATTTTGATTTCCACTATATTTGTGGTTCGAGCCATTTTGTACTTATGATGTGGTTTAGAGGTGGCATTTTATTTCTAGGGTTATGAGGGAGAAAACATTTTAAAAAACATTCTTCACAATATTTCATAGGTATGCATGTAGAGTCTATCTGAAGGGACCATATGAAGGGTTTTTACTAAATCCTGAATTTAGGGATCAATCATAGGAATGAAAAGGACTTCTACTGCCTGATTCTTTGTCACTGTTTGTAAGAAGAACTTGTTCCAGAACCTTCCACTTGGAATTATGCCTATGTGATTGTCAAATGGCAATTGTTCTTTGTTTCTTCACTCCAAACAAAGCTTTGTGATACAACCCTTTTGTGATTGAGGCTGGCTCTAAACCTCCAATTCTAAAGTCACATAAATCCTGTGTGTCTTAGGAGCTATCTCCATCAGGGCTGATTGGTCTGTTTTCCCATTTATGCTGGCCTTTCAGTAAGACTAAGTCCACCATGCTACAGGACAGGTTATGTCAGGTTTCCTCTTTACCCAGCAGTTTACAGCTGCTGACTAGTGGAAGAAGGATGATGGCTAGCGATCAGCTGTCTCTTACGTATTATTTTGGGTTATGATTCTATTGTGTTCCTGGTCCATTCACTGTGGGTTTTTGACCTTTCCCCCTTTTACATTTTTATATCATGCCCCCCCCAAATAATGGTTATAGGTTTCTATTTGCTGAGTTCCTACCACATATACAAAACATCCCATTTACTTGTTTCTGCTAACTAGACATCCCCATTAATGGTAAAAAGACATGGAAGTAGTGTAAAAAATACACTCAGCATAGGATTCAAGTTGAGATAAAGGAGAGCTCATTGAATGAAGAAGTCCTGCTTTTATAATGGAATCAAAACTGTGATGTTCAGTTAGTAAAAAGGATGCTGAGAAGGGAAAACAATAAAAATGATACATTTAAATATTCTGTTTAAGGCTGAGATGCAGTTCAGTGCGTAAAATGCCTACTTAGCATGCAGAAATATCCAGGTTCAGTCCCCAGCAATGCGAAATTAGGCATGACTGTGTACCCTTGCAGGGTCAGTACTCAGGGGGCAGAGACAAGAGGGTTACCAATTTAAGATCATCTTTGGGTATATAGTAAGCTCCAGACCAGCCTTGTCTGAAAACAAAGCATAGCATTTTGTTTAATCTAACACACATCACTGGATCTTCTTGCAGAGATGATTGAGATCAAGATCTTTGTGAAAACCGACGTTTGAGAGTTTTCTATTGTTTAAGGTGTGGCATTGTCTTCTTTTTAGACAATGGCACCTGGGCCTTACCTTGCTTCATTTCTCGTTTGGTATCTATTAAATGCAGTAGACGTGTTAAGATATTTGGAAAATTTTTTTTGTAGAATTTCTAGATGTTTCTAATGGTTCTGCATCAGTATGTTACATTTGCTTCATGCTTCCCCAGATTTCAATAGCATAACAGACTAATTCAGTGAGTACTTACAAAATGTTTGTATTACTTTCATGAACCAACTTAGAAAACATTTTGTTAATCTCTATATTTCTACATGTGCATGAATCCATGCATGCCTTGGCATCTCTGCGGAGGTTAGAGGACAACCTGAGGAATTTGCGTCTTTCCTTCTACAGTCACAGGGATTGAACTGAGATCAATAGGTTTTGTGGTAACAACCTGCTGAACCATCTTGAAAGCCCTTTAAACAAGAACATTTTTTTGCAACTCATATTTCTTTAGATAATAGAAAACTTGTTTAACTTATGTAATTGAAATAAGAAGTGCAATGGAGACAAAAAAATTTAATAAACATGCCAGACTCACGGTAAACTATAACTTAACAGTAGAAGAAAAATATACACAGAATATATAGTAGTTGCCCAGCTCTAAGCTCATACTGTGTGTACATTAGAGGAAATAGGGACATTTTGTTTGTTTGTTGACAAAGCTTTTTGTCCTGTTTTCCTGTCAATCAGAGGGGAAAGAACCAATCATTTTCTGTGAAGACAGTGTATTAAAAGCTATGTGTATTAAAGTACCTGAAACAGAAAAGGACTCTATTGATGCTTGTAGTTTAGAAGGCTAGTTGAGTTAAATATTGATCAGAGATTTTACTTAGTTCATCTTTTTTCATATAAAAATTTTCAATTTCTGAAAAAAATCCTATTTTATTTCTACTACTTCATGTTTATCTATTATATCTCAGTGAAACTGAATTCTGAAGGGTTTAAGGTTTCAATTTTCTATGAAAATGTATTATATTATGTATGAATTTATGCTATAACCTATAAATATATAGTTATATGTTAATTAAAGTACTAAAAATAAATGAAAGGCATTGTTTTATATTGCAAGTGTAATTCCTTTTTTATCTCCATTGCTTTCATATCTACCTTTGGATATACTTCAATTTCTTACGGTGCTGGGAGCCTATCATAATTTACTTGAAAATATAGTGAGACAGTGAGATGGTGGCTGGCTGGATCGGTTGGTAGATAGTTCAGGAACAAGGCATAGACGCTTGCAATCAAGAATTGACTTTGGGCCTATTCAATTGCCCCAAACCATTTCCAGTGGGAGGATAATAAGCGTAGGGGGAGATGTTCTACCTCTGCTGCCTTTCCTCTCTCATCTGCTGTGGACTGAAAGCAAATGATGGCAAGTTTATTGTGGACATCTAAATCTCTCTGAAGGAAAACTGCCACTGACCTAGCAGGTCTGTGATGGACTGCCATAGTGTAAGGCCAAAAGGTAAGGCTCAGTCTTATGTGTGGCTTTGGAATCTAGTGAACTAAGAGGAACCTACGTGACCTAATCAGAAGTTCTGCCCACTCATTCCAGTGAACCAGGTGCCCTATTTAGCCGAGTCATGAGGCCCTGTTCCCGTTCGTGCCCATATAGTGGGTTTTGTCTCCTGCCCACCCACAGTATTCTATGACAAAGCTGTCACATACTCCTTTAGGTGTCTTGGAGAGCCCTCCTGCCCGGCTTTGCAAAGCCTGCCTCCCATTGCTGGTCACATGATCCTTGAGAATAGCCCAAATGGCTTTGCATTCCGTGGTATCCTCTTTTCCCAGAACAGTATGGGGCTAAAAGGCAGCTGCCAATAGAAAAGATTCACTGTATCGTTTTTAAAGCTTTTGTTAAGAGAGAGACTTTCTGCAATAGTGCATATCGCTTCCACCATTCACTTACTCCTCATGATGCTTAAAGGTTTAATGATACTGTTCTCTGTTCCTATGGAAAGTCATGTGGCTTATTAGAAACAGTAAAGGAAAAGGCCCACCAGAGCATTCTACACTCCAGAATTGAGTGTAATTGAGATGCCTTAGCTTCCTCCTTGAGTGATGCCACTTTGGGAGTCAGAACTGTGTCCCTTATGTGATGTGTGTCTCATCCATACTCAAATACTGGCAGTCTTCACAGATCTGCTGCCCTGCCCTCCTCTCTTAAGAGTGTCTGATATACAACCAGTCATTTTGGATACTGATCACTGTACTTAAGATGCTATTTAAACTGATAATTTCTGGGAATGAATGGTAATAACCCCTTCAGAACAAGCAGATGTGCAGTGACTTCAGGTTGGCTCGGTGGTGGTTGATCTGCTGGAGGGATGGCTGCCTTTCATTCTGTCCTTGTCCTGAATATCCCTCTTCACAGTCTCAGGTGATTGTGGAGGGACCTTGCTATCTGGCTGTGCACTTTGTGTAGATACTGGCTATTGGTTTTTGCCCTTTCCCCATGGAAAGTGCAGATTTGCTAAGGAAATGCACTCAGGAAACAAACACTGTGCTTGCTCATCTCTTAGTGGCTCCATTTTCTTTCAGTCTTGCTTAGAAATCCCTAATTATCATGTTAGCTATGTATTGATCTTAAGAAGTTGTTTATATTTTAGGGCACAGGAAAGATGGCTTAGAGGTTGAGAATTTGCTTCGCTTCCAGAGAACCCACATTCAAATCCCAGCACCCACATCAGGTGACTGACATCCACCTGTAACTCCAGCTCAAGGGGAATCATATGTCCTCTTTTAGCCTTTACAGGCACTCACATGAAGTAAAAACCTGATTAAAGATATTATTTATATTTTTTCTATATTTCTAGTTTGTTTCGGTAACAGTGTTTGCTTGAGTAGCTTGTCTCCCAGTAGCTGGAAAAACACACCATGCGTGTTAGTACTTGTGTTTTGATTATTGATCAGAAAGATTCAAGGATGATTTTCTCAGAAAATGTAATTTCCAAAAAAAGGCTTGAGTTTTGGTTTCCATATCTGTGGGATATGAGTTCACATAAAATATATAAAACAAAAATGTTTGCCATATCTAAAAACAGAAATGATAAATAGATAACAGTATATTTTATTTGTACATTAATTAAACATGGTTGCAAGAAAAAGAATATCTTCTGTCTAGTAAAGAAATGAAAGTGGATCTGGAAGCACTTTCTGGGAGGGAAAAAAGGTTGTGAAGAACCCAGAAGCAGTACTAATGGACATGTTCATATCTTCATTGCTAGCACCTCATGGATATGACTGTCCTTTCCACCAGGCAAAAGTGACCAGGTGACAGAATGACATTTTTCTGGTGTCAACAGTAGAGCAATCCCCTTCAACGGGACTGCTTAGGGGTGGTTGTGTAATTAAAACATATTTTTCATAAATCTTTTACATTTATTGGAGTCTCTACTAGATCGAGAATCTATTAGGTACAGAATTATTTTCCTAAAATTGTTGAAAATATTTATGTCCATATTTTAATGATATGAGATTTGTATTAAAACACCAGAGACTGGTGACATCACCATGAAGTTGATATTAAACTCAGGAGATTCAGACATACTCTAAAATTACATTTTTGTATTCATATTTTTAATTTTGAAGAAGTTTGAAATATTTCAATTAATTGTTTCCTGGAAGAATATTGTTAGAAAGTTATACTTCATGTTCTATAAAACATAGCACAGTCACTCAGTTATTCTATACGTAGTGGGTTTTAAATATTACCATTTTACATTTCACAAAAATATAAAACATATCGGACAACTTTCATATCACATAAATAATAAAAATTAAAAATAACTTTGCTTCATGTAATTTTTTCTCTTTGGATGTTCTAGCAAACTATTTATCCAAATAATACTTTGAATTGACTTATAAATGTGTAACATACAAGTATTGGTCCTGTTTTCTTTTCCTTACCAATAGCTTCCTTTGAGATGCTGAAGTTATTCTTTTTTTTTTTTTTCTATGATGTGTGAATACAGGGATGAGCATATTTGTACGAGCCAGAGATCTACCTAGAGTGTCTGTCATTGGCCTAGGGCTGGCTAGTGAGCCCCATGGATCCACCAGTCTTCCCCTCAGGGTCTTAGGATTACAGGGGTGCGCCTGGGTTTTTAACAGGGAATCTGGGCATGTGGCAATCAGAAAATAACTCCCTGGAGTCAGGTCTCTTCTTCCACTGCAGATCTCTAAGACTGAACTCGGGTCACCAGGTCTGTGTGCCAAGAGCTTCTAGTGACTGAGCCATATTAGCGGCCCCAGTGATTTTTATTTGGTCAAACGAAAGGGCTAAGAAACAAACCCCAGAGTTTTTAGAAAAAGTTTTGTACAAACCAAAAACAGGTGTAACAGTAAATCTCCAACAGGAGTTGAGGTCCATGTCAAAGTTTCATCCCTTTAACAATCACCATCACGGCTTTATTCAGAATCAGCACATCTTTTTATATTTACTTATGGATATTTATTTGTCTCTGAGTCATAGAGTAAGATGTCATTATTGGGAAGAGAGAAGTCCTGAGAACACTTGAAGATATTTATAAGTAATTTGAAACTTGAGTCCAGATGCTTAAAAACTCTGAGGCAGCATCCTGTCCAAGAAGGAATGTCTCACAAGAGATTGGAGAGGCTCTGTCCCCGGGAGGCTGGGTGCTCATCTCTGGTGTGATGGAGATGCCTCCTGGAACAATGCTTGATTAAAGACAGCGGCACAGCCAGAGACTGCACAGCGATGAGATGGGGCAGCGAGAAGGCTTCGATTTTAAACAAAGAATGTTACTGGGAAAAGAATTATATGGTTACTCCCCAGTTTTCAGTGTAAGTTGAAAGAGAATGATTTTCTCCTTGTAGCTGTTTCTGATTGCTAAATTTATTAACTGTCAAATCACACACACACACACACACACACACACACACACACACACAAACACTGTTAATTAGTAAGCCTGTTCCCATAAACAGACAGAGCTTGCTCCTTGTCTATGGGGGCTCACACTTTGTGACTGAGGGGCTGGCACTGGAGATGAGCTTGGGAAGGTACAAAAAAGTTGTTGCCTGGCAATCTCCTTTCCTTCCAAGCTGTGGCTTCCTTGGCTTTCTCTTCTTTCTCCTTCTCTTTCCCTCTGCCCCTTGCAGACTTAGTCCTAGCTTTTAATGGAGGCCATTGTCAGGGTCTGAGCAGAGAGAGGTCTGTGGTGACAGAATGGTAATTGTCTATGACCCAGATTGTGTGGCTTTATCTTCCTTATGTAGAAAGGCCTTGGTGAGGAAGCTGTTCAGCCTTGTCTTTTGACGAATGTCACACTAGCTAGAAATTTGCTGTGTAACTTGGAAGCATTTGGGGTGTGTTTCTGAGGCAAGACGGTGATGGGCCTGAATCAGCTGCTTCTCCATCCTTGATTTAGACTGGAGTCCTTGCTTGGGCAGAAATAGAAGGAAGTCATACCTCTCGGGTCGTGTGACCTTACACAAACTTTGCACCTCAGAAGTCTTGGGCTATCAAAATTGACTTTGACTTCAGGTAAAAGAAATTGAAGATGATGTGTCACTGAAGTCACTCATTCAGTTTGGTTTGTCTTCTGGCGCTCACTCATCATCTTCTGAAAACACACAGAATCTCAAAGATGGACTAGCACCATGAATTTGCTAAGAATCAGCTCTTGGATCACAGCCCAAATGGGTACACCATCACCATCATCACCACCATCATCTGATTAGCTGGCTCATTTTCATCACACCCCCTTGTCTCCCACAATTGGACTGTATAGAGTGATGATGCTGTTCAGTTGCATAGCTGCTTCTCCTGGGTGGAGCTGTAGAGGGAGGAGGGAGACAAGGGATTAAGTTGCATATGGCCAGCTCAGTTGATATTGAACGTTGCCCTTACTTGATGCCTGGTGTCACAGAGGATTTTCTTTGGATTCTGATCAATGGTTTGCTGTGCAGTAAGGACAGCAAATGACTGATTTTCTCCTATCTTCAAAATGAAGCGTGCCCTCTCTGAAGGGCAGTCTCTCAAGTCTGCTTCTCAAATGTAAATGACAGGGCCAACGTGTGTTCCTCACCTTTGAAGGCAAGACACCAGCATTTCTCATTACCGGTCAAGATGCTTTGTGGAAGGAATCAGCTCTTGGTACACATTCAAAACGCAGCCAGTGTATCTCTGCTGGAGGCTTGAGGGGAAGATCCCATTTAATGTGGTGTATTCATCATTTAAATGGCTGTGAGCTCCTGGGACTGGAACCTGGTGCCCTGTCTATGCAGAGGTCAGCTGGTGAGTGTGCACTGCTCCCTTTCCAAGGAAAATTGGGGTTTTCTTCCACCCAAATAGAAATGATAGAGAAGGTTGAACAACAGCAAGGCAACAAGAAGGAATGTCTTTAAGAAGTCAACAGTTTTCACTGCTGAATAAGTCAGGTGTAGGTAGATAGCACTGTATAGGAATGTCTAATCTTCTTAACTTTCTTGAAAGGATGGCCTTCTGCTAATCATTTCATATGGGAGCAATTTAAAATAAAATTAAAATGCATTTCCTAGTTGGGAAAAAGATAAATGAAAATAGCACACACGAAAAGGACTTGGGGTCAGTTTTATTTAAAATTATGTTTACTAACTGTCTGAGATTTCTGGTTTTGTGATTGAAAATCGGTGGCTCCCTCAGCGCTTCCTTTCCCTGAGGTGGGCTGGCAGTCAAGAAAGAGCCTTGCATGGTAGCCTTCCTGCTGTTATTGCATGGTGTTTTGAGGAAAGCTATCTAGAATGTTATTTGCCTTCCAGTTGCATCTGCAAATACCCAGTACCTTTGCTTCTCTGTGTCACATGCAAAGAAAACCAGAAAAAATGTAAGCAAAGTCGTGTCACTATTGGTTTTAAAGACCTGGTCAATACAATTCTTTCTGTAATGTCTCTGTCACTCGAGCTAATGGCTATCTGATCATGCTCTTTCTTGATGAGACAAAGTGTAAGAGTTGAAAGAGTCCTGGGGGCTAAAGTGTTAACTCTATCTGAGATTTGCTTTTAGTCATCAGATTGAAGCTTAAAAATGTGAAATGTTCCTGGTATAAGAGAAAAACATAGTGAAACTAATGCTGGCTGATTTTCCAAGTGGGTCTGCAGTGAGCTTATGAAGAACTAATGAAATAAGCACATGGCTTTGGCGACAGGGGCTGTTCACCTCCTGCTGTAGCCATGTTGTGATTTTTACTTTTCTACTGAGAAGTCTGAAAAGGGAGAGGATATTTGAGATAGTAGAAACAGACCCTGCTAAAGCAGCTGGAGAGGTGTATGTATCCTAGAAGAATCCCCAGGCACCCTCCCCAACAGGAAGATCACTGCAGGAGGCTCAACCACAGCCCACCAGGACTCGGATTATTAAGCTAAAAGAACATCCATGCCTGAGGTGTGGCCTGCTTGCTGTAAACCTTTTTAAAAAACAAGGATTTATAAGAAAAGGGAATGCCAGATGGCACCAGAGACAGCCAGTGCTGAGTTCTTGCTGTTTCCCAGAAGTACCCTCGAGTAGTGATGGATTTGATTTCACAATCGAGTGGAGGGCATGTGTGGAGTGTGATATAACTAGGGGGCAACCATGGACACCTTTGCCAAGGAGATAGCTGGCTTCCCTCAAATCCATGCTAACTTCCCAAGAAGGCTGGATAAACATGCATGTTTCTATGCCAATATATAAAACACTTTCCAGGGAAGGGTTAGGAGGGCTGGGGGCATGATGAAGTGGGTAAGATTTTCCGTGTTTTGTGGATCTGAATTCTTAGCTGTGGGGTGCAAAATGGATGATGCTCCTCTTATGTAAGAGGACTGATCCCCCCTCCCCTTCCCTCGACTTAATCTGTTGTAAACTGGTTGACCCGGAACCACCAGAACACTAATGCCATGTGCAGGTGTAATTCTCTGCTTCCAACCAACATTTGAATCAGATGAAGAGCTAAAGTTTCTCTACTAGCACAGAATGCATTTAGCAACCACTGCCTTCAACTGAGTTCAAATAGGAAACAAAACTGTACATTATATAAGCTAAAAACATGTAAGTCCAAAGTACAAAAAAAATAAACTAGCATTTTTTTCTTAAAAAATAAAACAAAAACTTCACTATTGTACTCTCTTCACATATTGGAGAAATTGAGACCTTTGTAGTCTTATTTAGCAACATAAACACATCATTTATTATTGAAATTTTAAATTAGCTTAGTGATGGGTTTCATTATAAACATTTTTAAGGAGCCCTGAACCTTTTTTCCCCTACTTACAGGTTACATGTAGAATCATATTATACGGGTTTACTCTCACTTGCTATAGTAGTCGTAATGTTTCCTCTAAAATATAAAGGTTGTAGAGGAAGGGCCTTCACAATTCACTTTGATTAACAGCATTGAGACTGTCTAGCTGAAAACGAGACACTGAGAAGTGAGTGCTATTCTCAGTATTCAATTAGTCCTTGATTTTAGCAAAGTTTGAAAACTGGACAGTGTATGTGACTGGAGAATTCCATCTTGAGTTTACAGGTGATGTTCTCTGACTTCTTTCTCTTGTTCCCTCCTGGGAATAATAATAATAATAATAATAATAATAATAATAATATACATTGTCTTCTTCCACTGTATTTCCCTACTGACTATGTAAGAGAACATCCAGAAATTCTAATTTTACATATTTCATTCTGTTGCTTTTCATGTTAATGTGTGGGTAAAAACACCTTTGCGAATTCCAAAGGCGCCTCAGAGGGTACAATGCGAGCGCCTCTTGGAGAGATGGAAGATGGTTTTCCGGGTACCCGTTTTCCTCTTTGCCTTCTTCAACCCCTGCCCCTCAGGATAACCACGCCAAACCCGGATTATTTACGGTGCTCACTGGCATACAGCTCGGTTTGAGTCCTTGCCTAAGCAAGCTGCTAAGACGGTCTCACGTGTGTCTGTAAACCGCATCGGGAAGCCCGGGCTACTCCCAGTCCTTTCCAGACGCGTTCTCCCCTCATTGCTGAGAGTCACTCCCAGCTCTGCGCCTCTCCTCTCGGCCCCACAGAGTTGATTCTTTTTTTGAAATGTACCTTGGAGAAGGGAAGGGCTGAGAGATTTAAGACGCAGGGATCCATGTCACGTGCTGCCCGTAGCAACCGCGGCGGCGGCGAGTCCTCAGCGAGACTGCACCATTTTCTCTCGCCCTGCATAGAGGTGTGGTTGCAAGCGGCGGCGAACTCCCCACCCCCTAGGACTTTCACGGAGGTGGCCTCTTCCTGGCTCCGGTCTGAAGACAGACTGTCTGGAGGAGTCCCCCAAGACCGTTCCAACTGGTGATGAGAGCCTGAGGAAGGCTTTTGCAACTATTAGGATGCTGGTCTGTGCTCGGGGCCACCCAACTGCTGAGGAGCTCCGGGTCCAGAGCCCCGCCCTCCCCTGGGACCATTGCTGAACGTGGGCGCTCACCTGTGCATGCCTGTGTGCAGGTGTGTGCTACTGTGGGGCTCGGCTGGCAACCTGGGGGACACTCGAGTGAATTATGGGTGCTGCAGAGGCTGGAGCAAGATTATGACCTAGCTCGTGGGCGGCTTGGATTATTTTGTGAGTGTTCTGGCTGCCAGCCATTGCTCTGCTGGGAGAAAATCACATCTCCACATAGCAGCAAAATCACCTGTATTGCTGGGGAGTGGAAAGTGATCCTCTGCTGATTTCGCCTGCAAAAATGGCTCACGCTGCTGCTTCTATCAAAAAAGTTCGAGAGGCTGAACTGGATGAAAAGGAAAAAAATCTGGATAGAGAGAGAAAAAAACAACGGAAAATCCCCAGGGATCGAATGGAGCGGAAAAGAAAGGTATGGAAAGCCTCCGGTTGTCCCCGTCCCCTCCCCGCTTCGTAGCGCTGTGTAGAATCATCAGCCTTTAGAACTGGCAACTTCATCCTCCCTTTTCCCATCACTCCCCTGCACCATTTCCAAGCTCAGTTTGCAGCTCGGAGCTCTTGCCTGAATTTGCTGCATTGGGAGGAGATGTCTGAGCAGGATGGATTTCCTCTGCTTTGATGAAGCAGAGCAGAAGCCGTCTTCAGTTCATTTTCTCTTTTTTACCTCAGATTATTCCATCTCAAAGCCGGGTTCTGTGGTCTTCCAGTTTCCTCTGAGCACTTGACACAGCAGGAAGGGTTGCTGTATGGCAACCTTCTTCTCTGTCTATGTCTACCACAGGACTTCTGGCATTTCCTCACTTACTGTGGATTCGATAACGGTCTCCGATTGGGAATAAGCCACAGGATCTGTATGCGTCCTTGCCCTCCTGAGGGTTGACATTATTCTACATGAGAATAGACTAAAAACATTGGTGCAGTGAGCTGTATTCCTGCATTTTTAGAATTCTGTTTTCTATCATTAATTCTGGAATTTACTTTTTTCAATTTGGCAATTAAATGGAAATATCTAGCTAACCAAGGCAATGAATCATCGATTCTCCTAACACTACATATAGAATGTCTCTCTTTACCTTAAACATTTTTTTAAATTAAATTTTCCAAAAGCGTACATCTGACAAGCCGACAGTGATGAAATACTCACCCAGTCAGTGGTCTAGATCTGTAAAGGAAGTTGTTGTATGTAAACATGTTAATTAACAAAGTAGGCCACTGAATAATTTCAGATGATAAATGCTATTTTATATTAGCAGAATGTAAAAATAGTGCCTTGTATACACACTGTTTTTAAACAGCTCTGGGATTAGAGATGCACCAAGGACCCACATGCTTACTAACGCATGTGCTCCACGGACCTCCTCTTCTTCTTTCCATAATAGCCTCATTCACCTTTGCATTTGAGAGGCTGGAGAGGCATTGTCTTTGCCTCTTTTGGGGGGATGAACTTAAGGAGCCACACTGAGTTGAGATCTTACTGCATAGATATTCATCCTGTTTCTCTTTTACTTCTCCACTAGTCAGATAAAATCATTGGTACCTGGAAATAAAATTAGTGTATTTAATGGTTTCCCTTCTGGGAAAAAATTATTGCTGTTTATTTGACCTTTAAAATGCCTTTGATTCAAGGGTGTTTTGATTCTTTTACAGTATCCAAGTCTTACTGGCCATTTTGTTAGGTTATCTACTTAACCTTACTGCTCCCATAGCTTTGTTTTTAATCCTCTAAGTAGAATATCACTGCCTAAAGCATTGTCTTATACATTGTCTTATACTTATATCCCTTTAAATAATTTCTCCTCTCAATTACCATGTATTAGTTCTTGGCCAGGATTGCTTGAACAACATCCACCAAGCATCATGCATTTCATTCACTGGGAACCTTTGCTCTGTTGGGTTTCCGTATGGAGTTCATGGCTATATCCCCAAACCTCATTATGCTTGAAAAGTTACATTGTTAAAATGGTAAGTATCAGTAGTTGTCGAGAACTTTAGTTGATTGGATGCTGTTTTGCTTTAGCTTGAATCTAGGCTGTCAGCAAGATCGCTGGTTAGTAGTATCATAGTGGTCATAGGACAAGTTCATCTCAGCACGTTTAGATATCATTAGCCTAGAACCAGAGTAATTAATAGTCTTTATACCTGTTCTTTTTGTTTTCATATACACTTACTTCTATGGCAAATGCATGTAGGATTCCAAAACACAATAAAGGTTTACCTAATAGTGGGGTGTACTTTTGAACTATATCAAATTTCTTTTCTAGACAGACAGTTTTCCCTCCCCCACATACACATTCTGAACCAACCCAGTTTCAAATATGATCTGAAAGAAGAAAGGCCTAGTTCCTTATTATTTTTTAAGGTGTAGAAAACGACAGCTCATGGACGAATGAAAATGCCTAACTGGACTCTAGAATGCCATCTTCAGAAAATCATTTTAAAATGATCATGTTTTTAGTTGATACAATTTCATAATTATAAGGGAATGTATCAGTTGTAGGTCTAAGAGTATATAGAGTATCATTTTCATGTCTGTGGAAGGCTTCTTACCCAAAAGTCTCTTTATGCAAAGAGTTCAGTGACGACCCATCCCCAGTGTAGCTAAAACTACAGAGCTTGGGGGAAATACACTGATTTTGAAAAGGAAATTTTACTAAGATACAGTTGTTGATTATTAAAATAATTCAGTTAGGTGGCCTTGTATTTGGGCTTCATTTTAATTTGCCTTTGTAAACCTGCTCTTAATTAAAAGAATACTTATTTTACATTATATAAACCTTCTAAATTAAATTTTAGCTCTTTGTAAACTTCAATCATACTCTATCTTGACTGTAACCCTCACACCAACTTACCATTTGTGTGTTTTTAAAAAGGCAACTGTTGGCATATTAAGGAATTTCATTTCAACCCCATAATAAACAAAATATTCAGTCTTCTTTGGCTATACTCTGGGTAATTAATATTTAAATATAGTATCCAGCTGGCATCCATTGTATTTGTGAATACCAAGTAGATGTACAAGGAATCTAAGCTTTAAGCTAATGAACCAAGTTCAAGAGTAGTTGAAACAAACTAATTTAACTTGTTTGGTAAAATGGTCACTGATCTACCATTCATGGGGTAGGAGGCTATTCTGTTCTATCACCTTAGTAGTAACTGAGTAATCTCTATATGTACAAAGTCTAGTTCCTATACTAGAAATCTACAGTTTGAGACCTGAGCTGCCAGGTGTACCTGCTAAGTGAAAGATCAAAATTCTCATGCTGGCAAGACAATCCTAGCCCTAGAAAGTGATACCAAGTATAAGATCTTTTTTTTTTCTACAGCTGCATAATATTTTCCATCTGTGCTTTTTAAATTTTGAAAATAAATAACTTATAGGGAATAAGTGGAAGTGGCAACACAATTACATTGCTGAAAGCAAAATATATGTACTTAAATAATTTTTTCATTAAATCTTGAGTTTACTATGAATTTTCAAAGAAGCTTTTGTATTTCCCATTTCTCAGTTTGGGCAAAGCATTCTTATCCGTCATGTCTGCATTGCTCACTATCATAAGATATGACATTTTCACACATGCTTAGCATGTACTTTGATCATATCCACTCCCTCCCCATTCGTCTCTCTTGTCAGACCCAACAGTCCCTTCCCCTTCCCACACAGTTTCCCCTCATTTTTTTTAAGTTATTGATTTAGATGAGTTCTAGCTCATTTTTTTAAAAAAGCTTTCACATAAAGAAAATTATTTGTATTTTCTGGTCTAGTTTATTTTCGTTAAATGATGATTTCTATCCATTTTTTTCTGGCACAACCTGTTCTTTAAGGCTGA
Organism: Ondatra zibethicus; assembly: GCA_004026605.1. Classification (NCBI taxonomy): domain Eukaryota; kingdom Metazoa; phylum Chordata; class Mammalia; order Rodentia; family Cricetidae; genus Ondatra; species Ondatra zibethicus. The sequence goes on along the minus strand of PVIU01010568.1, from coordinate 16,163 downwards.
GTGAAATTTCATTGTAGGGGCTGGAGAGATGGCTCAGAGGGTAAAAGCCTCTTTCTGTCCAGGCATGAGGTCGAAACTGGTTTCTGATCTCATTATCTAGGCTTGGCCACATGTGTATCTGTAAACCTAGCGCTGTTGGGGGCAGAGAAATGAGGATCTCTGATCCATGAGGGTTGCTGATCAGCCTAGCTCGAGGTTTAGTGAGACTTTGCCCAAGGGAAATAAGGTAGAAAGTGGTAGCATAGGGTACTTATTGTCCTCCTCTGGCCTCTGCTTGCATAATGACACCCTTCCAGCATGCACATATGCCAACATATTCTCTCTCTCTCTCTCATAATAAAAAACTCAATTATGTACATATACAGCATTTTCTTTATCAAATTCTTCCTCCTCGTTTCTTCTTCTTTTTCCAGACAAGGTTTCTCTGTAGCTTTGGAGCCTGTCCTGGAACTTGCTTTGTAGACCAGGCTGGCCTTGAACTCACAGAGACCTGCCTGGTTCTGCCTTCCCAGTGCTGGGATTAAAGGCAGGTGCACCACCATACCCAGGTATCTATTTATTTTTGATATACAGCTTATTGATTTATATTGTTAAAATTGCTAGACCTTGTAGAACTTTAAAAATGTAATTTATTAAGTATCAATGGATCTGATATTGGACACGAATACACACACACACACACACACATATATACATATATATATAGCCATTTAGCCCCAATAGTAGTTGTAGACATTAGACATTCTTTTGATTTCACAGACCTGCAAGCTAAGACCTAGAAGTGGAACTTCTTTAGTCATATACAGCTATTAGGTGGTTGAGTTGAGATTTGAACTCAGATCTGTCTGAGTCCAAATTTCACCAGGGAAACAGATAGTATAATTATACCAGCAATGAAGACTGTAAGTAAACCATTTAGTCTACCAATGTTGTAAATTTTTTCACCCCAAACGACATTCTACAATTGAAAAAATTTAAGCATTTTAAGGATATATTAAAAAATGTATTTTAGGGAAATCATGTAAATTTAAGGTTGTGTTTTAATATAATTCCATCCAAACATTTCATAGGTTTCTTGGGAAATAAACGTTTGAAGTCAAGATTTTTTTTTTATCTTAAATTGTGGCTAGTTGCAGCCCATGCTAAACTGTTGCCGTCTCTTTTTGGTGTCTTTGTCAGGATTTCTAAAACGCACTTGCATATTTATATGTATTAAACTCCAAGGTGAGACCTAAGAGAATTTAAAATCAAGTTTTTTTCAATGAGTTCTTCAGGAGCAGGAGAGGTTCTGGTCAAGTCTTATCTTTATTTTAGTTATACATAGTTATGGTCTTGGAGGAACAAACCCTCCTGCTTGCACCCTTACCCTGCTGAGGTCTTTGTTCCCATACTCCTCATTTGGTCATATACTCGATGACAATGAGCTTACTTAGTGGGTGTGCACAGGGAGTCACTCATCAGGTCGTGAAGGGATATGGAGAGAGGAAGGTTTCTGAATGGGGTATTGGGATGTTTTTTTTAAATTGAAGTTTGGTTTATTTATTTGTAAGCTGAGAGGAATATTTTCTAGAACTTTGAATTGTGTTGCACGAATACGTTGGGACTCAGTAGTCCCCGAGTTGTCCATTTTGCCTTGCCATGGTCTCAGTTACAAGAGGTCAAATGAGATTGAAAATATTCCAGAAGCAAACAGCTCATAAATTGTCAGTTGTATGCTATTCTGATTGACGTGGTGAAACCTTCCAGAATCCTGCCCTGCCCTTCCAGGGATGAGAATACATTTGTCTACCATGGGCACCTATTATTCACTTCTGCCTGTGAACTATGTGCTAGTTCTCTGAGCTGTCAGATCACTGCCAGCATATCACACATCTGTGTTTAGTAGTCAATTTCTTTCTTTCTTTCTTTCTTTCTTTCTTTCTTTCTTTCTTTCTTTCTTTCTTTCTTTCTTTTAAAGATTTATTTATTTATTGTGCATACTGTGTTCAGTCTACATGTTGTCTGCACACCAGAAGAGGGCACTGGGTCTCATCATAGATGGCTGTGAGCCACCATGTGGGTGCTGGGAATTGAACTCGGACCTCTGGAAGAGCAGTCAGTGCTCTCAACCTCTGAGCCATCTCTCCAGACCATCAATTTCTTTCTTAACAATGATCCCAAAGGCCAATAGTAGTGATGCTGACAGTTCCAATACGCTGTGATTCCTTTAAGAGAACGGTGAAGGTACTCTCACATATCTTCATTGAAACGCATTGTTACAATGCCTTCATTTGATCATTCATCATTCTTAGTCTCTTACTGAACCCACTTTACCAGTCAACCTTTGCCCTAGGTCTACATGTAGAGGAAATTTCCAGTGTGCATAGTGTTTAGTGCCTTCCCTAACTTCAGGTGTCCACTGGACTGTGTCCTCCAAAGATAATGGGAGACTATAAACATGAACCGTGGTGACAAACAGCGTTGCCTTTTCCTCGCAGTCCGTGGGTGAAAGCCGCTGTGTGGGAGCAGAGCGGGGAAGCTCTTCATCACTCCTGTCCCTGAGCCTCCTGCTCGTGTGCTAGGCAGCCAGGTTCCAAAGGGCAGCTGCATTCTGGAAGCAGCCACACTTAGTCCAGAACTGTAAATGCACAGAGACTTCTGGACAACAAACTAAATATAGGTTTAAAGATTCAAACCACAACAAATAACGTGGCCCTGTATGGCGCACTATATTCTAGGCGCTCCACACGTGGAAAATTCCAACCGGCATTTTCAAAGAACTACATCCAGTCATCTGTAACTTTCTACAGCTCCCTTCAATATGTGGGGTGCTTGTGGAACTTATACTAATGCAAGGTGGTTTGGAGGTGTCGTTGAACTCTGCTGGGACAGATGCTGTTCTCATATCTAGTGTCCACTTGTAAGTGAATATTGAAAAATCTTGTTGCATTCACTTTCCCGTTTAAGTCTAACTAAAAATGTTCAGAGAGCTATTTAAATGTGAACGCTCCCACAGATTCACAGAAAGCATACATTTTCTTCTTTGCTATTCAACCTGTGCCTTTCTCTTTGCCTAATTCACAAGTCCCTTTACAAGAGTGCCCTCACGAGCCCTGTGAATCTTGAGATTTTATTGGTTTTACTTGTGAAGAACCTCTTTCAGTCACTGAACGGGTGGCCAGCTTAGGGTTACAGCTGCCAAATCTATGTGCTTGGAAAAATAGTCGCAACTTTATGGCTTGGGATAAAAATTCAGGTACTGAAGAAAAAGGAACATCTTCATTTAGAAAAGCAACTTTGCCATCCAAACAGGATAGTGAGCATGTTTTGCATGTGCACTGAGCTGTGGAAACGCCAGGAAATTAAGACTTCTACTCACATCATCTCTGGTGACCATTTGTGTTTTTATGTCTCTTTTAAGTCATTCTTTTTCACTTAGTCTTCTCAAAATAAATTCTTTGCCAAAACCACTTAGCTTTATTCTCAGTGAGGGATATTATATATTCAAATAGAGAATAGTTAAGAAGTCACTTCCCTAGTCCTAGAGGCTCGTGTACGTTGCTAGCGGAATCAGCTAGTTGAATGTGAGAAGAATATGTTTTCAAATGTTTATTGTATCTACTCACACTCCTCTGGTTTTATCTCATAAATAAATAACTTTATCCTGGGTGTGGGGTGTGAGGGAAGATAGAACATACCCTCCATTTAAAAACAATGCAGGGAATTGGTGGTGCACGCCTTTAATCCCAGTACTCAGGAGGCAGAGACAGGTGGGGTCTCCATAAGTCTGAGGCCATTCTGGTGTACAGAGCTAGTTCTAGGGCAGCCAAGACAACCAAAGAAACCCTGTCTTGAAAAACTAAAACAACAAAAACATTATCTTTATTTTATGTGTATGATGCTTTGTTTGCATGTATGTTTGTGCACCCTGTGTGTGTGTATGGTAGGCAGTCATGCCAGACAAGGGCATTACATCCCCTGGAACTAGTTTTTGATGGTTGTGAGCCACCATGTAGGTACTGAGAACCAAACCTGGGTCCTCTGGAAGAGCAGCAAGTATTCTTAATGTTGAGCCATCTTTTCAGCCCTATAACCTACATGTTTCTCCTCAGCGATAGCAAACCAAGGCTAATACAGTTAGAATCAACATTTCCATTTCTCCACAAACCTATGTTCCTCATCTTGAATTATTAGAAGCAACTCTTTGCTTCTAATAATTAGTGTGACTCTAAATTGCCATTGAGAAAAATTTTCCATGTGTAATAGGAAAGCTTCTAAAAGCTTAATAAGGCTAATTGGTGTATATAGCAACCAATTAATTCTAAGCACAGAGAGAAAGAAATAAGTTTTTAAGAGTTAAGTCAGAAGGCTTCAGGATCCAGGTTATCTATCTTTGCCTCAATTAGATAATCTTCAGGTTCAAAAGTGTGTGTGTGTGTGTGTGTGTGTGTGTGTGTGTGTGAGAGAGAGAGAGAGAGAGAGAGAGAGAGAGAGTTGTATAAAAGAATTTTGAAGGAATCTCTGAATCGTGATTTAAATGTTCTGTGTGTAACAATTGGTTCTGTTTTGAAGGGTCTGGGAGGAATGTCCTAGGGATTTAATCGTTAACTTAGCAGCCTGGGAAACCTCAAATATTTAGAGGCGCTGATGTTCCTCCAGCTCCTAACATAAGTCAGTAACTGCCTTTTGTTTCCTGTGCTTGGCTTGGGCTGATCCTGAAATCATAGGAAATAGTATAAATGGAGCAAGGAAGAAATGGGTCATCTCCGAGGAGGACTGCCTCCAGCTTTAGCCCCTCCCTTCACTAGCTTTAACCCCACCCCTTACTATCTTCTTATAGTGCAGGCTCTCTGTTTTGTCCTTGGTTTAGGGTTTTTCATGAATATTTTTTTCTCAACTGCTCTCTCGTTCTCTTACTGACTATGACAGCTTCCAGGGTAGCCAGAAAGGGATTCTGTACTGCACGGGCTTCTGGAATGTATCTTTTGGGCATGTTCACTTGGAATCTTACCTCCTATTTTCTGTCATTAGCTTTTCTGTCAGAGGAAAATATCTTCTACCTCACCCACTGTGGTCCCTTCATTGTTTGCTATTGTTGTGCTGTTTCTGTCATGGGGAACATTTCAACAGAAGCATCATTAAGGAAGAGAATCATCAGGGAACAATTGTTATAAATAAAGACTCAAAATTGAATCAACTTATTTGGTTATGAATATGGCATTACATCTTATTTTTATGCATTTCTTGGCTATATGTATGTATATTTGCAAACAGACTTGTTCATTATTAGTTTATCTCATTTCTCTTTCATATCTGTTAGAAAAGTAGAAATTAAAAGCATCACTTTTTTGTGCATATAATAATTTATCTTTTTCTTCAGTGTATTGGTAATTGGATCCAGGGTCTCATGCTTTCTAAACAAGGATTTCTATCACTGAGATATCTCCAGCTTTCCTTTTGCTTTGCATTTTGACACAGTCTTACCAAATTGCCCAGACTGGCTTTGAACTTCCTCTATAGCTCAGAGTGACCTTGACTCTACAGTCCTTCTTTCCTAGTCTCCCTAGCAAGTGGGCTTGTGGGACTGCATCTTAAGCCCTGGCTTCTTTCGTAATTTCCATTGATCAAGGAAGCTGTTTTCTAAAATTTCTATTTTTCAGGGGTACTTTTAGTTTGTATCAACCTCCCAAAAATGATGACTAAGAATCTACTTTTGTTAGTAAAGTTCAAATGCAAAGTGCTTTTGGAATAAAGTTCAGCTGCTACCCCTTCTGAAATACTGCTCAAAATGAGAGATGGATGTGGGATTTAAGATTATAAAGAATAGGCAACAGGGGCTTGCAAAATGAAATGGCTTAGTGGCAAAGTACTTGCTGTGCAGAGCTAGAGAACTGAGTTTGAATTTCCAAGCCCGGGGAAAACAGAGACCAGGGTATCCCTGGAGCAAGCTGTCACGCTGGTGTGGCAGAGCTTGTGACCTCCAGGTTCAATGAGCAACTCTGTTCCAGAAATGAGATGGAGAGCCACTAAGGAAGATGCCGATCATTGACCTTTAACCTTCATCTTCACATGCACGCGTGTGCACACCCACTCACACATATACACATAAAACAAAGACAGTGAACAGAACAACAGACATTGTACTATTCCATTGATTACTTATTTTAGGACTGATTGTCAAACAAACTTCCAAAAAGCTCTAGAAAGGCAAAATTGGGAAATCTGTGCTCAGTTCTATTTGCCAATGGTGACCTTGGTTCTTATTGACCTGACTATAGTTTAAACAGTGGCAAGATGGAGACCTGAGATCTGTTAGCATCACTTTTGGTTTTTGGTGGTTCTGTGCCATATTTGATGATGTCTTTGTCCTCTTTCACTATTATAAGTGAGATAGTTTGGTGGTATTTCAAAGTTTTCTTCATTTAATGTGACTTTTTCTTCTTTGAGCGAATTCTCTTTCCCTGACACAGTTAACTGTCCTTGGAGGATCCCACAGACCACTTGTGGTGATGGGACCTTCTACAAATACAGGAAGAGAACATCATTTGGGCCATTAAGTTGGGTTTGCGATTGTCTATTTTTGTATATATGATGCAAATTTACTTTAAAAGGTCTCACCTGGCAGTTGATGTTGTGGGAAGAAATGGTTCCTGACATGGTGTTTGGCATTCTTTGAAAGTTGTTGAGGTCTCATTTAGAAAATGAGATCACCTTGTGAAGTGTGCGGTTGTTGTCTTCTGTCTCCTGTGTTGATCTGAGTCACTTGGAGGAAGTTTATTGTGGTTCTTTTATTTTCTATTAGAGGACCTGTGAACTGATAATGCTAGATTAAAAAAACCCACAGAGAAACATCACTGTAGTGGTATTAATCACTTCACAAAGATCTACGTCAGGAATGATGGCTGCCTTCGAACTTGCATGACACCAAGCTGATAAGCACTTTTGTAAGCTCTTGAAGAGAAATCCAGGCATGCACGAACCACTCAACTGTACATTGGGTGAAAATAACAACTCTCCAGATCTAGGGTGGTGACACAAACTCCTCCCTTACTTCTGGCCCCTAACTCATACTGGGTCAGAATCCTATTTAAACCATGCCACATCACAAAATGATTGCAGTCAGCCGAGTGCCAGTGGGCCAGGCAACCTGGAAACTGTCATTCCTCTGGGGCTAGAAGTAACTTGGGAAATGAGGAGCTTTTCTTTGAGGAAGTCACTTGCTAATCCTAGGGCTTTAGTGTGGGCTCAGAGGAGCAGTCATCAAGGCCCAGATGTGGGAAAGAGAGGAAAAATGTACACATGACTGTGAGTGGGAAGAAGGCAGATGACAGAGGAGCAAGGAGAAGGCACCAACCCCGCACTGCAGCGCTCTGCTGAAGTATGTCAGGCCTGTGTACATGAAACAGAGCGTGCGTATCCAGTCACTTCACACAGGAGGCAGCGTTTCCCAACTGTGAGCCTCATACCAGAGAGCAGCCTTGACAGGTAGGAGAATCTTTAGGAAGTCTATTTCAGAGTTGGTTTTCTAGGGAAAGGAAGAACATCTCTAAGATGTCTGTATCGTACCTCTCCACTCAAGGCTCAGGGATCTGTGCAGAAAAGGAAGCGGAAAGATAAGAGCCAGAGTTGATGGGGGCCTCTGTGGAAACAGTGTCTTCCAGGCACAGCGTGACTGACACATATGTGAACTCCAAAAGACTATGGCGACATGCATAAGACCTGCCCAGTCAAGTCCCAGCTCTGAGGAGAGGAGGTGGACACATTCCTAACCAATGAAACATTTCCAACTGATGGCTGCTAGAATAGGGAAAATCGGTGTTCTCCAATGGATATCTCAACCATGTTAGAGCAGTCCCAATGTCCAGGAATAATTGGCCAACACAAACCAGGTTCATGTTTTTGTTTCTGTTTTGTTTTGTGTGTGTGTGTGTGTGTTTCTTTTTTCTGGTTTGTTTGTTTGTTTTGGTCTTACTGTTTTTTTATTTTAATTTTTTGTTTTTCTTTTGAGAGAGAGAAGGAACATGAAAGTTGGATAGGTGGGAGGTAGTGAAGGCCTAGGGGAGTGGAAAGAATATAATCAACTGTATGAAAAATTTTAAATAAAAGATATGATGGCGGGGCTCTAGATTTCAGTGATGTTAGAAGAGGCAATCATCTGTCCAAATGAATCTCAAGAAGATGCCAAGGGAAACATAAAGATTACATTACTTTATATAGCAAGAGTGTGAACAGGTGGCAGGTGGTCATGCTTAAATGGCAGAGGTTTTGCATGTAAATGACTTAACAATTAAAAATGTTTTGTTTTTCTGCTTGGCGTAGTAGAAATAGTATAGAGTTGGAATGCCTTAACTCAGGTCTCAACTAAACCACATTCTGGATGTGTGATTGTTGGTCACAGCTTTCTTATCAATAAACTGCTAATAAACTATATGATAGTTTATATATGAATGAAATATATATGAAAAAGTGCAGTTGTAGAGACTGAAATGAAAGTGTTGAAAGCACTATGCACTATATTTTTATATATTATTATATCAACAGATTCTTCCCCCTCTTTCTGTGAGAGAAAAGGAAGTGCCATTCAAAAGATTAAAAATGTCCACAGAAGAATCAGTATGAGCTTACTGTTTAAAATTCTGCCCAGATAAATATAAAGGAAACTTGTAGATGTGTGTGTGTGTGTGTGTGTGTGTGTGTGTGTGTGTGTGTGTGTGTGTGCTTTGTTTTCCTGTCTCTGCACACTCACAGTTCAAGAAGTATTGATATGATGGCAGTAGTGAGTCCACCTAGCCCCAGCCTGGGTTCCTAAATGTCATTCCACCAGAAGGAGCCAGATCTGAAAATGCCTGATTCAAGTAAGGAATTGCAGATATGATGATGGGACACATCAGTCTGTAAAGCTTCTTGGTGATGCTAGATAAATTTGAGCAAATACACAAATAGAAAATTGTGAGTCATATTTTTAAAAGGAGTTTTTCCTAATATAAGTAAACAAATGAATAAGTTGGTGGGAATAAAAATAGTAGAGTCTCAATGAACAGGTCTTCAAAAATACATAAAGTATAACTAATACAGTATTAATCAGTACTAAAATATAAATTAATATTTCATTTGTCCATATTAATTTTTCTTAGTACAATATTTAGATATGCCATTTTCATTCATGTTAGGGCATAATTTTTGAGTTATAACTAAATGTATGATGATATTAGAAGCTGGGCATCTGTTGTTTATACATCGGTTTGTGTATCGCTCTAACATCCCTTGAACATATATATATATATATATATATATATATATATATATAATATTTGTGTTCCTTCCATAAATGACTGATGGTGTTGTGATAGCTAAGCATGTCTCTCTTAGAGGCCCTAGGAAGTCCCTCTGAGCCGGTGTCCTCTGAAAGTTAAATGTACCAGAGAAAAGCTGTCTGCCTAGAGCGTCACATGCAGCCTTGCTGTGACCTGATCATTCAGTGACCACTGATTTTTCCCATATCATGTCAACATTGCCTCAGAGGCCACAGATGCCTGGCTGATTCTAAACATCTAGTTTCCCTGTTCTAATCTCCAACTTGTTGTGGGCTAATCTTCCGAATCAAACCTAGAGAAAAGAAAGTATTCCTAGGCAAACTACAGATAATAATAAGCATAAACAGTCATTTCACAAGCAGCCTGGATCAGGGCTTTTAGGCTTGTTTATGTAAACTTGTTCTTGATATTATAAATTAGCAAAACCAAATTGGAGATATTTGAGGATTGGAACAGAATTTTCCTAGAGATCTATTTTTGTCTTTGTCAATAATATCAGTTTAAATGTAATATATTCCTCTTTCATTTAGTCACACCAGTGTGTAAAAACACTAACATTTTTACTCATTTTATAAATGTTAATAAGAATTCCCATTCTGCAGGACATGACCCTCTCCTCTGGGGTGCATGGAAGCCACCAACACAGGTTGGCAGTCCTCCGTGCACTCCCTCTGCCCTTACTCTCCTCTCTCATTAACCTTGCTTGTTTGCCACACTGACAGTCATGTTTAACTGCTCCAAGCTTTGCTAGGCTCTGCTGCTTCTCTCTTCCTTCTACTCTGATTTGATGAATGTCACTTAAGCTTCTGTCATGAAAGAGCAGCACTTGCTTGACCCAGGCATAAGGATAATCGGAGGGTCGGCTGTAATACCTAAACTGAACCTTCATTCCTTATAGATCAGTGTTTCAAATTCTGAAACTTTCAAGCCCCTGATGGCCGCGGGTGTCTCCCGTTTGGAAGCTGCTAAAGAGCATGTGCCTCATTGGAACGCGACAGTGACTTAGGGAATAGGAGTGTAGAGCTCACCAAGGCTCTGATGGCTGTGGTGTGTCAGTGTTTTAACAGATAATTAAGCGAAGACAGACCTGCAAAGGAGGGCACCCAAGAACACTTGCACTGTAACAAGCAGAGTATTGTGACTGATTTTCAACGCCCTGGCGTTTCTGCACAGTAGAACACAGTGGATGTCAATGGGATCTTTGTGGTTCCACGCATCCTGAAGGAGCAGTTTCTCTCTGTGTGAAACCATGTGCATTCTCATAGAAGATGGAGAGATACAAACATCTGGCAAGATATTAAAGTGGCATATATAGACAAAGGCTTTCAGGTTCAAAGGCTTTTCCTTTCATTTTTATGCCCCTTCTTCTTTGAGCTCAATTACCATTTAATGTCGTGGGTCCTAGGGACCAAGAATTTGACCCAGCAGAGTAATAAAGTTGACTAGGGAAAGATCTTCAACATGTAAAAGAGAAAGCAGAAAACTGTTCCTAGCTGACTCTGCTCTCCTCTGTTAATGATCTTTGCGGCTTGGTTACATCTTTTCTTTTCTTTCTTCATTAGTTCACATCAGAGCAGATTCTTGGGAAAAAAATCTTTGTAATTCTGTTCATATGGCATAACGGATATATGCATGTATGTATACATATGTGTTGTAGGCTGTAATTTTTAAAGGCATTTTATTTTAAGGTTTATTTATTTTTATTTTATATGTGTGAGGGTTTTGCCTGCATTATGTATGTATGTGCACCACAAGTGAGCAGTAACCCCAGGGGACCAGAAGATGGTGTCAGAATTCTCTGGAACTAGACTTAGAATAAGGTTGTGTGCTGCCTTGTGGGTGCTGAAAACTGAACCCAGGTCCTCTGCAAGGGCAGCCATTGATAATAACTGCAGAGCCATCTCTTTAGCTCTATATTTCATTTTAATATGTGTTTTAATTATGTTTGTCCTTTTAGTTCTTTCCTAGGTTTTCAACATATTCAAGTTGCAATACTGCAGTTTTATTATAGTTTGTATTTCAAATGTACTTATCAGTGTGATAATTTTAATAAGAATTATCAATAAGAATGATTCTTTTGGTAAATTTGTGCAATTAGAGAAAAAGTTTTATTACTATTATTAAATTATTATTATTATGGTTATTTGAGACGGTTTCTCTGTGTAGTCCTGGCTGTCTTGGAACTCACTCTGTAGACCAGGCTGACCTTGAACTCAGAGATCCACCTCCTTCTGCTTCCTGAGATCTGGGATTAAAGGTGTGTGCCACCACCACCACAGCCTGGCTAGAAAACATTTTTCCCCCTAATTAAAAGGTGTCACAATTTAAAGTATGGAAACGGAACTACTTCCTGTGTCATGAATGGGGACATCTGGGACCTGGCATTAGATCTGTGGATGGGGTGAAGAAATGGACCTGGGGAGAGAGCTGTCCTGGAAGGTCTTTCATCACAGCGTTACATATTTGCCTTGTCCTTGTTGGAAATCATCAACACTGGGATTTCATTCAGTCAGGGGGGACTACACAAACGGGGAATTCCAGCATCATTTGGATATCAACAAGGAGGGGCTTAATGCTTGCTCTTGGCCAATCACTGCTAACTCACGTTTCTCATGGGGCAAGGTTCAGTACTGGGAAAGAAAGCACACTGCTGAATTGCACTAAGGGTCATCCTCCCCACAGCCCTCATGATGGCAACCCTCCAGCAGGATAGGGCTGAATTTAGAAACGAGTTAATCCTCCTTAGCACCAAGGAAAGAGAATCAGCAACTTAATTATTGGTTGTCCCTAGATAGAGGCGAAGGTACAATGACTTGTTTCTAAGTGGTTGAGAGTGGAATAGAAAATCAGGGGGCACCAAATCCGGAGATGAGCCCATTGTGAGTCACCACTGGCCGGAAGCCTGAAGAGGTTCACCCCACTTATTCTGAAATCAGGGGTGAGACGTGTGGTGGGTGGGGTGCATCAGGAGACCCGGAGAGAAGAACTGGGTGCAGATGTTGGCACTGTGTATTTTAGTGTATCACCAAGTTCCCACCGCGAAGTGGATATTTTTAACTTCCCTTTTTTGGGAAGGGGGCAGGGACGAAAATGAGCCTGAAAATGATTCATTTCCCCCCAAATCTCAAATAAATGTCTTAAAGGATAGACCACAGGTGTTGGATTGAAAGCCTGTGCCTTTTCTCCAGACTATGCCAGTCTGTGAAGACAGAACCTAGGATGTTTTGTACTTTAAAATTATTACCTGCAGAAAAGAAAACAAAATTTTGGAGTCACCCGATTCAAAAAGAGAATGACAATTAAAGCAGAGGGCAGTGATCTAAGATGACTCTTTGGACAGTGCCACAGATCAGGCACTGGTCCAAGAAGGCCCAGTGGTATTTGCCTTCTCAGGGACACCAATGTAGCATCTCTTCAGTAAAAAGCAGAAAGTGAGACTTAATAATGAAGAACGCAATTAAGACTCAGGACAACTTGCCTCTGTGCTTCTCCAGTTGACCTTATAATGCTCGAGGAAAGATGAGAAAAACAGAGAAAGTATATCAGTAAACACAAAAGTATTGTCTCTCTTTCAAGGAACAGAACAAGCAGACTATAGGACAGTCTCATGATTTGCCATGTAATTTTATACTACAGCAAGGTCTCCAATAATAAGGTCATAGGAGGGAGTATAGAACACTCAGAATTATCAGCTCTGGAGCCAGCATTACCTGCACCTCCAGTAACCTAAAAAGCTTCCATGCAGGAATGTAAGTCCTAGAAATCTTCCACAGGAATCTCTGAGGAGCCAGAGAGAGGTGAATAGGACCTCAAGCCACAAAGGTTTCCAGTTTGCGTGGTTAGTCTGTAGACACTTGTCACACTACAGGCAGATACGTGAGATGTTTGACCGTTAGTGTTGCTTATTTGTCGAAACTAGAGAGAAGACAAGACAAACAGGAAAGGGAAGGTTGCTGGGCATAGATATAAAATGCTGGGCCATATATAAGGATCCAAATGACACCTTGGCTCTGTTAAACAGGGAGGCCAAGGCTCTATCAGCACCTTGCCACCATGGGAAGATAATCTGCCTGCACTATTAAGTGATATAATAACAGACCAAGCCCTATAAGGTCCCAGAATGAGCAGAAGGAAGCACTTTATCAGAAATGGGTTATGGCATTTGATACCCTGACCAGCAACAGCTCTGTTATTAGAATCAAACATTTCGGCAAAATTGGCATTTTAAAATGTCACTGGTTAGTGGGAGCTACAGTCACTCTTATTGGTGATTCTTTCTAGGGAAAATTAAATGGCTATGATATTCTTGGCCAACTAGATAGAACTTAAGTTATGTGTTTAGTAAATCTGGACAAAATCAAATTAAATCAGCTGAGTGATCAAATGTGAATGCAGAGAGCCAGCTGTGGTGGACCTTGTCTGTGATTCCAGTTACTCGGAGAGGCTGAGGGGAGGGGTGTGCTAAGGCCAGCTGAGGCTACAGAGTGGCAGCCCCCAAATAATGTATATTTTCAAAGTAAATTTTATAAACATAGGGATTTTAAAATTGAAAACTGTAATTTCAAACTATATTATCATAAAAAGGAAGCAAGACTGACTTTTCATTGTTTCAGAGGACTAGTTACTGCAGGTAGACATCTAAATGGCATCCACTAGTGAAGGAGAGAAGACTTTCAGTGAGTACCTTTGTTGGTCCATGAGAAAATGAGAAAGGTACTTATTTTCTATTGGCACTTCCAGCAATCACATGACTATGATGTATTTGTGCAGTTCCTACATTACTGATGGAGGTTGTGCGTAAGCCACTAACATTTGTATAGAAGATAAAACATTGGAAGTAAAGAAATATGTTAAACAAAGAAAATGGTGGAGAAAAGGAAAGGGTTAGGAATTAGACGCAGTCTTATTGAAGTGGCAGTCATACAGAGATGGTGACTGGGACTGGGGGGGGTGCTGGGCGTGAACAGTAAGGGAGGAACTGTTGATCTAATGGGGTGCGGCGGGCAGTGGGAAGCCAGCAGTGAAAGAACGCAGAACAGCTCTACAAAGCAAAGACTAGAGTTTTAACACATGTAATGTCTTTACAGATAGTCAGTCCTCAAGAAAGTGTGTATATGTGGGTGTGTCCTTATTGTAGTAGTAATCCATAAACCTTTACATAGCAAACACTGTATTTCCAGGGTTAGCAATAGTGACTGCATTCCTCCTCCCCCCCAGTGTATAGTGAGGCTCTCCTGCTAGCCACCACGTACTCAGCAACCCCATCCTTATCTAATGAACCATCTTCACAGTGCCTGCTCTTGCTCTTGTGGTCATTTACATGTTTGATCTTTTCATTATTCCTCACACTGAGATGATGACCAATAGATTCAGTGCCTGGAACATCTCATAACAAAATCAAGCTTCTGAAAAAATAGCCAAACAAGAACTGACAGGATGGTAATGAGAACAAAACAAAGGGACATTTAATGGTAATTGGATAAATTACCGCAGATTGCTGTTTTCAGGGATCCATGGAAGCGCTTCTGTGTGCACATCATTAATATTGCATGTTTTCATCTTTGTATTTAGATGGTGGGTTTGGACCTAGCATGCAGTGCTGAATAAATATTTATGGGATAAATGAAGTAAATGTTTGTAGAAATCCATCATTTTAAACATGTGAAGAAATATTTTCACTTCATTTTTCTGTAATTGTGCATGCCTGCAATGCAGAGTACTAAGGACAAAGTACTAGGGACAAGCAGGCATAATAAAATACGATGTACATCATGAATCCATATTCTAGTGAAGCAGCCAAACACATCAAGAAACAGTTGTGTGTGGATTAACAATGACCATGCTGTCCCTATGTCCACAGCTGATCCCTAATCTTGTTGGCACGGAAAGGGCTTCAAAGCAAAGTTCCCATTGATAAGAAAAGGGAGGGGACCAGGTTGAGGACCATTAACGAAAGCCCAGAAAGCAAACTGATGGGAGAAAAGGCACAGAGATTCTGGACTGGTGTGATTATTGGGGACCAGGTCTGTACTACATTAGGTTTTTTTGCCATGAAGATTTTAGGTGTGTCCTACACTCTGCTGAGCCTTAGAAAGATCTCTCTGGCTACCGTGTGGGGGAATGGGATGAAATACAGCAAGACTGCAGCAGGAAACTGACTGGGTGATAGTCCCAGTAATTCTGGCAGGAGGATTACTGACCTAAAATAGCAATGGGATAGGACAGCATATATGCCGTAGGACTGGGTATATGAGGAAGGGACCGCCCAAACATCATGTTCTCCATCTGAGGCAGCAAGACAGACGCTGTACTTCCTCTCCAGCTGGAGAAGGCTGTGCCAGGAGCGGGTGAGTGCAGGGCATCTGCTTAGGGGACAGGCTCTCTACTGACCTATGAAAGCACAAAGCACGTTTAAATAGTCCTAAAAACCCAGAAGAAAGGAAAAAACATTTCATTTAAAATATTCTTTAATGCTCTTAAAATACAAACACCCTAACTGTCAGTGCTAACTTTTCGTTTTCGTTTATTTTGCTTACTACCTCTGTCTCTCCTCTTCTCCCCCCTTTCCTTCCTTCCTCTTCCTGTAGAGAAGGTATAGTATAAGCTGACATAATAGCATGATTTATAAATATCTGACTCTAAAGATTAAATACAAACATTAGCAGGAGTCTTTTTTTATTATAGCTCATGATTATACAGATGGGAACACTAAAGTTTAAAATGGATCCCCTTACAGCATATACCCAAGAATAGCTTAGCTCAGAGACCAGAAGACCACACTGGCAGTAATTTCTAAGAGTAAATTGACAGTATTGATTTTATAATATTTTATGCCTTATGCTTATATTCTCAGAGTTTTGCCTGTAAAGT
>PVIU01010567.1:0-69404 GCA_004026605.1 Ondatra zibethicus | reverse complement strand
GGGATGGGGGTGGGCCTTGGACTTCCAACAGGGCAGGGCACCATGCCCTCTTTCAAGGAAGAAGGGGGAGGGAGGAGGGGTGGGGGGTAGTGGGAGGGGACCGGGAGAAGGGGAAGAAAGGAAAAAAATTTTTTTTTTATCTTTAATTATGTTCTTGAATGGAAAAAATAAAACAAAACAATGTATGGAAAAAAAATCTTAAAATTATAAAATTGTGGTATGAGCTCTAAGGATTTGAGTGAGCTTATCTGAGTGGACCATGTCTTCTTTCACCACATCTGACCCTTCGTGTCATAGGGAAAATGGCCTTCCTGAAGTTCCTTTTATAGGTCGGCCCTTGGGCCCTTCTTAACTCTACCATATTACCAGTTGGCCCTGCTTCATCCATACTGTTCTTCCCAAACTTCAGAAATCAGCATAGAGCTCGGATTCACATCCTATTTCACAGCCAGCCCTCAGAGATCACAAGCCCAGACATTATCTAAAGATATAATTCCATAGAAAACTAGTCATGTTCTTAATTCTTGTTGGCAACTGATAGTGGCCGGGAGAGGGAGAGCCACTTTCCCTTGGCTGTGGCCCTGATAAGTTGTTCTTCTTTCACAGGAGGTCCCCACACCTATGCACATGCTTGCAGCACTAAATGGACTCAATGGCTTAAAAAAATTATATGAAGTTGGGAGAGAAAAATGTGGAGGTGATTTGGGTTTGCAAGGGGAGATCAGGGGTGTATTTGACCAAACACATTACACTCATGTATGAAATTCTCGAAAAAATAAAAAAAAATGAAAATACAGAACAGAAAAAAAAAAAGAAAAAGAAAATAAAATCAATAGCTAAAATGACTGCATTAATTTGAATTGACAGAAGCTGTAATTTAAATTTTTATGTTTTATATTGCTAATGCACATGTGAAATATTACACTCACATAATATAGTATGTTATTGATATATTAATGGAATATTAAGTTAACCTTCAAGGGAATTAAGAGCATATAATCTATTTTCCATAAAAGGCTATTTTTGTTTTAGATTGTTAAGTAATTTTTAATGAATAATGTAAGATAAAAGGAGAAGCAGACAAAGAATATTGTCAGATTTCATTTGATGACTTACTTAGCTGTCAGTCTCAATAGTTTTCTATGCCAGATCTGTCAAATCATGTTAAACGAGAACACTACAATTGGATGTTTCTGTTTTACAAAGTACTTTCCTCTAGGTAATACCATTCTCAATTCTAGAAAATGTTACATAAATTTGCTTTTGCCTTTAATACTTTACTCTGATGAAAGCTATATCAAAATAAGTTATTGAAACCAAATGATATTTATCATAAAGACATGTCTCATTTGAAATACAATTGTCTTAAATTTTAAACTTTAACACATGCTGTAGTTTGAAAGAAAATGGCCCCCAAAGGGAATGGCACTAGTAGGAGGAAGTTTGTCTCTGTGGGGTCGGCTTTGAGGTGTTTTTTCTCCAGCTTCCCTCAGCATGGCAGTCAGTCTACTTCCTGTTGCCAGCAAGATGTAGCACTCCCAGCTCCAGCACCACATCTGCCTGCAAACAGACAGGCCCTCTTTCATGATGATCACGGACTGAACCTCTGAAACTGTAATTGAGCCACCCTCAAATGAATGTTTTCTTCATCAGAGTTGCTGTGGTCATGGTGTCTTTTCACAGCAATAATAAATCCTAACTAAGGCAGAAGTGGTATGGGAGCCATGAGTGTTAAAGGTTGCAGGAAAGAGGAAGTCAACTAACTACCTGACACACTGACTGAAGTTTAAGAAAAGAAACCTCACAGCCTGCCTCCACATTTCCTCCAGCAAGGCCACACCTCCTAATGGTGCCACTCCCTTTGGGGGCCACTTCCTTCAAACCATCACAACACATTTTCTCTTAACACAAATAATCAGGATTATTTGCTGATATTAAGCTCTATTCTCCTGTACTCACATGATACATCCCATTGCAGGATTATGCTAGCCATACTTAGGGTGGCTCTTCACTATTTAGATATACCCATTTTAAGCACCTGGTCAATCTTTCATGAATGTATGACTATTAGGAAATTTCAATCTACTGCAGTGTGAGCCATTCTTCTGGATCTCGGCACCCACCTAACTGCATGTGTTCAGGTATTCTAACCCTAAGGAAAGCATGGCTTGTTTGCTTCTATACTGTTCCTGTAGGTCCTTAATTAAGAGTTAACATTCTTGAATAGACTGTTTTCATTTCTTATGTACATCACTGAGCATAAATTTCCAGTTCAAGACTTGGTGTTTCCCTCTCTTTATAGTTTTAAAATTTTATATTTTGAACCTCAATTTTAATTCCATTATTTCTGAATCTTGTTTATTTTTTTAATTTTCTTTCATCTGGTATATCAATCAGAGTGATTGTCAGAGTGTATAATGATGTGGTTCACATTCCTCCTCAATTTTTCAGTCTATCTTTGTCTTAGTTATTGTTCTTTTGGTGGGCATAGACACAGTGGCAAGGTCATGTCTTATAAAGAAAATATTGGGCTGGAGAGATGGCTCAGAGATGGTTAAGAGCTTTGCCTGCTCTTCCAAAGGTCCTGAGTTCAATTTCCAGCAACCATATGTGCTCACAACCATCTGTAATGAGATTTGGTGCCCTCTTTTGGCCTGCAGGGATACATGCAGGCAGAATACTGAATACATAATAAATAAATAAATCTTCTAAAAAAAAAAAAAAAAGAAAAGAAAATATCCCTCCCCAGCTGCAGCACTCAGGAGTGTGGAACCTGTACCTTGACCTGGAAGTCCATTAGAAATGACCCTGTTAATGAGGGAGATATTCTCTGAGAACATGTGTGGAAATCTGACCCCATTCCTCATCTGACTTATGGTAGAGTGGGTGAGGGAGAGATGACCCTTCCACAAACCTCTCATGGCCTGTGGTGGGTGGAGGAGCTTGCCCCGAAGTCATGAGTGTGGGACAGATGGCACTGTTGGCACTGTCCCTTACCAGCTGCAGCACTTGGGAGCACAGTGTCTGCACCTAACTTAGGCAGCACACACACACACACACACACACACACACACACACACACCAGAGAGAGAGAGAGAGAGAGAGAGAGAGAGAGAGAGAGAGAGAGAGAGAGAGAGAGTAGACCTGGCATTGTCTTTTGAAATCTCAGAGTCTACCTCAGTGATTCATTTTCTCCAGTAAGGCCAGCCCTAATCATTCTCAAACAGCTAGAGCAGCTAGGAAATGCTGGTCACTCTCGTTTAAGCCACAACAGTCATCAAATCAAACATAAGTGTTTCTACTGTTTGATCAAATATGTATATG
The DNA here is from genome assembly GCA_004026605.1 of Ondatra zibethicus. Lineage (NCBI taxonomy): Eukaryota > Metazoa > Chordata > Mammalia > Rodentia > Cricetidae > Ondatra > Ondatra zibethicus. Next base: position 66,080 of record PVIU01010567.1, on the reverse strand, counting down.
AGTGTGCAATTTTGGGCTGCAGATATGGTTCAAGGGTGGAGCACTTACTCAGCATATGCAACACTCTACTTTGCACACCCAGCAGTGAAATATTTATGCATTATAGTCAGCATGACTTTATTCTCAGCCAGAACCATTCATGATTTTTTTAAAGGCATGAAACTCTCACCAGTAATAGCAAAAGAGTTTTGTAACCTCTGATCTCTATGACTTTCAGGGCATGCATGTGTAAATTAGAGCTAATAATTACCTTGCCTATGAGTCAGAACTATGTGCCATTATAATCACTGACAGTGCCTATATCTTGTTTTAAGTAATAGCTATCAAATTTTTACCATATTTGTTAGTCAAAATTATTTTTAATTATTAATTCTCATTCTTGTTTCAACTATGTCTATAATTTAAAATATCTTTTCTTTTTGATTTATCTACCAATATTAACAGAACATTTAAAATCTAAATCTGGAATATATTAATTTGCAATATTATTATGTGACCTTTAAAGGCCATGTATCCTAAAGAAGATGGAGTATGAAAATTACACATAGAATTCTAGGAAGCAGAATTAGAAATGTGTTTCAGAAGAGACCTTAGGGTTAGCGCAATACAGCTAGCTACAGTGATAGATGAGAAAAGAAAGTGAACATGGTTGGAGCAATTGCTTGACAATGTTCTTCTGAATGAGCTCATGGAGAACAGTTGTGCAGATGTAACAGTGATTGGATGTCACATCCTGAGACTCGCAGAGAAACTCTGAGTGAATGTGTAAGCAATGGTTTGGAGTCCTGCTTGAATGTGGATCATTGATAAGGACAAATGCATCAGACCCATGGGCATTGGCAAAGCCTTCCTTTGTCCCCTTATTACAACTCTGTGTCACAATCTTGAGGAGGAAGAACATCATGCCCATTGCTTGAACAGAACTTAGAACAGTTCTTTGTAGTGATTAGATCTTCAATAATGCTTAATGAGAGGATAAGAAAATATTTCTGTTTTTATTTAGTTTCCTGGTCAGCTAAACTTTATTTATGTGACTATATTGCAAAACCTGAGGCAGTTGTAATTTTAAACATATTTTTCATTTTCTTCCAAACTTGAAATAATGACTCCACTTGGAAAACTTTGGACATAGAATAGTGTCAATGAAATGTAAATGTTTTCATGTGTTTTTTTCTACTAAGTTTATATTCTCTTTTCTAACTATACTAATTATTTAAAAATCTTCAATCCTTCTCATCATTACAGCAGAGTTAATATAAAGAATACTATTTGGTGTTGCATGCCTTCCTGTATACTTTCTGAAAGTCACTGGGCAATTTTTACTGAAAGTTTAGTGAAGTACCAGCTGAACAAATGAAGCATTAACATGTCAAAGGGTGTCCATCACTGTGAGAACATCCTGGCCATGTGGGAGAATTAACTGCATTAACTTGGACATTTTATGATGGACATATATCTACTCATTATCCTACAAGGTGAATGGGATTGTTCAGGAAAATCCCAGACATATCTATTGCCTGGTAAAAATTTAATGGTTACATATAAGCTGAGTATATGTCAGGGAGAAAAAGAACACAAGGTATGCTCAAGGAAGTGTGCCTGAATGTCTAGACAAGGAAAAAATTATCTAGTTCTTATATGGGAAAATAGTTAGTTTGTTTTCCTAAATATTTGCTTTCTATTTTAGCTGGATTTGTCCTGTGTCAAAGTTTGTTAAAAGATGTGCTAATTCATGTTGAAGATTCATAGTTTTTACAATAGCTGTAGGTAAGGTACAATTAGAATTAAGTGAACATCTTAGGTGTTGAGTGTATTAGTATGTGGGTGTGTGTGGGTGTGTGAAGTATGGACACAAAAAGATATGGGGTGTCTCTCTCTATTGTTCTCTATCTTATTTAGAGTTTTAAACCTGTAATTGATAGCAAATGGAGTTTTCTTTCCCTCACCAGTTCTGTCTAGTTAGTAGACACTTGCTGTGGAGTTTCTTCTGTAAGACTCCTGAGGGCAAAAGTCGTTAATATCACAACAAATTTGCTTTTAGTGTTATTTATTTGAACACATTGACAGAGGCAGCTGACTATGCACTTATCTGTTTGAATAAGCACTCTGTTTCACTTATAGCTAATGTATTCAGCAACTGCTAATTGCTTATTGATTCTTTCAGATAATTTCGTTTTAAATACCAAGTGATTGGAAATTATTTTTCCAGTTGAGCACTTAAAGTATAAATACCAATGAAATTTTTATTTTACTTAAGAATTTTCAGAAAGTAAAGAAAGAAAATGTCATTGAATTGAATTGGCCCCATTGTTAGGATACACTTTATTGGAATAGAGAACCGCTCATGAAACACAATACGTATAAAATCTCACATATGCATTAAAAGTCCTTTATTTAATTTCAAGTAATGTATTTGATTTAGAAATGGTAACTTACGTAGCTGATAGGGAAAAGGATAATTATGTTTGCTATTCTCAAAAAGCAATGTGTTCTCACACCAGCAAATTTGTGGATTTAACTTAGGATTTGAAAGTTTGACACAAGCTTTCATCAAAATTCAGTATCCTCTGTTAGGATCATTTGGAGTCCTGGCCTCCAGCTGCTCTTCCCTGCTAGAGATCTTTACTTTCTGATTTGAGTTACTGAAAGCTGTGTCATAATTGTTTACCAGCTCTGCTTCAAGAGCACGTGTTGCCTTGCCTTGAGGATCAGAAGATAAGGTTTTCACCTGTTGGCCCACCTGACAGTTGGGTATATAAGGCTCCATGGTGCTATTTAATAGAGGGCTTCTTACCGGTGACTAGAGGTCCATGTCTCTGTCTGTGCTGTCTCTGTGTGTCTTTGTGTGTTTCAAACTCCAGCCCCCTTGCCCGAAGCTCTTGATCTGTATGGTAGCGCATGGAGCACAGACAGGCATCCTGTGCTGCAAATGGAGATCCCACCGAGATTGGGGAACTAGGGAATGCTGAGAGGTCTCCCTTGGAAGGTGAGGGTGGATTGGGGTATGTGTTAATCCTGACGTCCTTCGCTTGGTTTCGGTTCCAGGCTGTGCAGGCATGGCAAGTGGAAGTCCAACCAAGAAAGAGGGGTAAGCGGACAGGGTCGTATTGAAGAATTAAGACGGGACACCCTCTGAAACAGAAGGCAGGAAGGTGAATTGAAGGCCTCAAAATGATAGAATGTATACAGCTCAAAAGAATGAAATGTGTGTGTTGATTGTGCTGTCTTTTGTGTTCTGGACTGGAGAAAGACATTTGTTCTAGGAACTGCTAAGAAAGGTATTTTGACTTTAAAGTACGGGCCTAAGAATTTGATGCTTTGGAAAAGAGGTTCTGCTTTTGTCTCCACAGAGGATGAGAACCTGAGGATTTATTTGAGATTCATGTGGTTTGATTCACCGAGACCTCCTGAAATGTTGCAGTAAAGAACCCCAAGAATGCAGCGCCCCCACTCAGCAGGAAGTAGTCAGACAGGTTAACGATGCATAAATTCCCTAAAAGATTGTTTAAGTTGTGTCCCTTCAGTGGTTCCGGAGCAGCAAGCCTGCTTTCTGAGTTCTGCTCCACTCCAAGCACCAGTTTGGACCCAGAACGAATGCAGCTGGGGCTAGAAGGCAGCTGGAGCAGAGCTTTGCTAGGCGGCTGTGGTGAAAGGCACGGTACCCTGGCCCAGTTGGTGCCCAGCCTGGGGGATGCCAAAGCAGCGCCAGGAGTATCAGCAAATGCGACAAGTGCTGGAGCCCAGACAAGCTGGAGCACAGATCCCGCCTGGCTGCCCGAAAAGGCAGCTGCAGGGGCAAGGAGAAGGCTGTGGCGGTTCCATTCTCTGCACGCCCAAGAGTCTATGGCGTGAGCGGTAGGCTTACCTGCAGCAGCTGAGAAACCCGCATTGTAGCTGCTGAAGGTCTCTGAGCCTGCATATTGCCTGGGCCGGTTGTGGCACATGCCGTATGGAAATAGCACCTTTGGGGGAAAAGATATTCTTGGTTGTTCTTTCAGAAACTGTGCTCAGCAATCCTCTGTAAAAAAATGAGACTGGAAAGCATTTCTTCCACCTTGTGAGTTTTATTTTTTCATTTGATTTGTCATGTTGCAATTGAGTTTTTCTTTTAAGCTTATGAGTGAACCAATACTAGTATAAATTTCTTATTTTATTTTTCTTTGCTTTTGTCTATTCTTCTCTCATATAATATATCCCAACCACAACCTTCCCTTCCTTCACACTTCTCAGTTTCTCTTTCTATATTCCCTCTCCCCTAGATTCACTGCCTCTCCTTTTCCCTTCAGAAAAAACAAACCCCACAATTCCAAGGGTATCAACTGAACAAGGCATAATGGGATACAACAAAACTAGGCACAAGTCCTCACTCATATGAAGGCTAAATGAGATAACCCAATCGGGGGAAATGAGTCCCATGAGCAGACAAAATAGTCAAAGATATCTCCAGTTCCACTATTAGGAGTATCACAAAAACCCAAAATAAAAGCACAACCTGCATGCAGAGGACAAGCACTAACCCATACTGGCTGAGATTGCCTCTTCACTATGTGAGCCTCTATGAGAACAGACCCATACTGGCTGACATTGCCTCTTCACTCTGTGAGCCCCTATGAGCTCGACTTAATTGATTCTGTGGAACATGTTTTTTCTGGTATCTTCAGTCTATCTGATTCCTACAATCCTTCTTTGCACTCTTCCATGGAGATCTCCGAGCTCTGCTCTGACTAATATTTGGATGTGCTTCTCTTTATCTGCTCCCATCAGTTGCTGAAGGAAGTCATTTTGGTGATGAGAGGGTCTAAGCACTGATCTATTGGTATGGCAGAATACTATTAGGAATCAATGGCCATCTTCTGTAACAATAACACAGCCACCAAACGTTCAACTCACAATCTGTACTGCCTGCAAGATATGCTGGGCCAATGATGGCTCAGAAATTGTGCGAGTGGGCAACCAATGATTAGTTTAACTTGGGACCCATGTCACAAGAGGTAGCCCATTCCTGACAATGCCTGGATGGCTAGTAATCAGAAGATAAATGGCCCATGTACCAAGTGTAGAACCGCAAAACAACTGATAAAAAATAAGTAAATAAATAAATTGTTTTTAAAATTTATCTTTATTTCTTGTGTATGGATGTTTTGACTATTACACTGCCTGTGAACTATGTGTGCATCTCATATGAAGGACAAAAGTAGCCATTGTACCCCCAGGAGCTACAATTATAGGTAGTTGTGAGGTGTCAGTTGTATACTTTGCCTTGAATAGGACACTCTGGAAGATCAGTTAGTGTCCTTATCACTGAGCTTTCCTTTCAGCATCTATTTTCAGTTTATTTTTTGGAGACAGGGTTTCTCTGTGCAGTCTTCACTGTTTCTTGGAACTCATTCTGCAAACCAGACTGGCATTGAACTCAGATCTGTATGCCTCTGTTAAATTTCTTTAGAAATAAAGGGAATGTTGAGTATATGATATAAAATAATTAAAATATGTGGATAAAACCAATGTTTCTTTAAGTGCAAACATAGTAACTTTATTATAGCTATTGATAACAATTTTGCTGAAGTACCTCCCTTTTCCTCAGTGTGATCCTGACATCATGCATGTAACAACTGACTCGGTTTTAAAAATAGGTACCTCAATATTTGATCACTTTAGCTTTTATAAATTTATTTGCGATTAGATATTACATATAATACCTATAAAGTTCTCAATATCCCCTGCATCTCCTCTTGCTTTGAGAAAACGAAATAAATCCTGTCTACAAATTTAGTATGTAAATTAGAATGTGCCTGTCAATACAGCAATAATGTTACATTCTTTAGATAGCATTTTGCACAATTAAAAATGTTAATTACATTTGCAATATTAACTGCCATTCACAGCAGGAGTTTGGAAGGTGACATGATTGGAGGAAATTTCAAAGGTAAGACTGAATTTACCACTGTATCTGATTTAGATGAGGGGCAAATAATTTTCATTGATTATTTTATTAAATTATTAGCCTATAAGTATTTGAAATGTAATTTAATGTAAGCTCTACATTTTATTTTTTAACATAGATTAGATGGCAAGTTCAACACAGTTTACTTGTATCTTTTAAAAAGACTAAATCATCTTGTTTAGACTTAATCTTATATGTGTTTAAAGATATTAATTTATACAAGAAAATTATATTTTTAAATTATTATATATGCATATAATTTCTAAGTCATTTATATAAAAAATGTAAGAGAGAAATTCTGATTCTTATAAGTAAAAATAATGAAGATTTCCAAGCAGGGTAAATAGATAGCTGATAGCCACACTGTCAAATTTTGTGCTGTCAATTCTATTAGGATTGATATGTAAAATAGTTGCATGAATAGAGCTTTAACTTAGAAAGCTATTATGCAGGCAAAAGCTTAATTTTTCCCCACAAAATACACTGGGTAGGTATTTAACATTTAGATTGAAACCAGTTTTATTCGTTGCTGTTTATATTAATGTAACAGTGGTCCAGAGGAAAAATATTCTCTCAGAACTTTTATGAGTGATTAAGATACTGAAGATTTTCCAAGGTCTGGTACATTACTACTGTTACAACACCTAGTATTTAAAGGTGACTTGAAAAAAATAAGTGACTAAAAATTTACATTTAGAATATCCTGTTTCTTAGTTAACATTGCAGTCCAGATGGGTTTTTCAACTATATTACATGTCTTTAAAGATTAAAATGTAATTTCTCAACTTTAGAATAAATTACTTTAGGAAAACTTAGTGAAGAACTATTAAAGCATGAATTTTTTTTACATTCTATAGTATAGTTTTGATTTTCATTTATGACATCAAATATGTTTTATGTCATCTGAATGTTACTTTCTATCTTCGTGAATATATTATAAAAATCCAAACTATGTTTTTGCTATTAAATATTCATCATACATCTTTTCTAATGCAGATATATGTACATCAATGCCATTACATTGTATACCTTTTAGTTAAAATAATGCGTAGTTCAACAAAAAATATGACTAATTTTTTTCTGATTAGTAGATTTTTTCCTTAATAGGTGTTAAAAATAAAATGCTGTGTTATAGCTTATCTTATTTCAAAAGAGTTCTATACTAAGATTTTTAAAATATCATTATTGTATGCAATTCTGATACCATGTTTTTGTTTATATTCAACCCATGAATCAAATATATTCATATGTGCTTTACTCATCCTCAGCTCCCTATGATCTCAAATATTAGTTTCTTTTTTTCTTTTTAAACACTTTAATTTGTGTGACTCAACTCCCTTTGAAGCTGTGGCCAGCCCTATAGTGTGGTTAATGTATTAGAGGTTACATTGTTAAAGAAAACTGACTCTCAGGCTCCCAACAGCTATCAAATGCCAATGGCTGCTCATTTACCAGTGGAGCTTTATGTACCCTTCCTACCTCCAAATTGAAATGCAAGTCTTTTGCATATGGTCACAATTGCTGTAGGTTTTTATGTACAACTGCCCTGTATAGAAAACACCTGTTTTCTTAACATTATCCTTCACTCCTCCTCTTAGAACTGCCCTATGCCCTCTTCTACAAATTCCATGATACTTAACAAGGAAAGACATGATATGCATGTTCCATTTAGGAACATGGTACTTTATTCTATGCATGTTGAACAATTAATGCCTCTGTGTTAATTATCGTCTATTTAAAAATGAAGCTTTTCGGTGAGGTTTGACAGGTGCATCATTCTATGGATTTAGAAATCACTCATTAAGAACTCATTTTACTACTATATCTATTGGACAGAATGATAGCCTAAAGCTTCCTGTAGAATTTATTACCGATCTATATACATTATCTTGGTCTAGGTGGTGTTTGTGTCTCATAGATTGGGTCTTTGATCTAGTCTGAAAGTGCACTCGCACGTGTATCTTGCCAAAGCAGTCATTATTGTAGCTTGCAGGGTTCACAGCTGTCTGAGACTGGAGATTACTCTTCTTCTTCTGTAGCATACATATTACCTTCCAGCAATAAAAGTCAACCAGTAGGAATGAAATTTCTAATAGAGCTTTAACTTGATATCCCTTTGTTCTGTGAATTCTTTGAGTATGTATTATCTTCAGCAATAAGCTCTTAATGTCAAGTCTTGGGAGTAATGAACAACATTGGCAATACCCAGTTTCAAGACTGCTGGCTTTTTAAAAAACTCTATAAACTCTATTTCTTTTATTTTTATTTTTAAATTTTTTTGGCAGGGTTTCTCTGTATCTTTGGCTGTCCTACTTTCTTCATAGATCAGGCTGTTCTTGAATTCACAGAGATCTGCCTGTCTCTGCCTCTCAAGTGCTGGGATTAAAGGTGTGTGCCACCACACACAACTACTTTTTTTTTCTTCCTTTTTTAAAAGGATTTTATCCTTTTTCTTTTCTCTCCCAAGTCTACATATATTTTTAAACACATTGTAAACTGTTTAGAGGTTTTCTTTATCTGAATACATCTTTACTGTATATCTCTTTTTCTGACCACCTGAGTCTTTAATTTGCTAAGCAATATGGCTAGGATTAAAGCCTTGGCTTTGAAGACTGGATCCACCCCATTCCTGAGATTTCTGAGAGTCTAGCCTCATGATGGAGATACTGGCAGAAGCCATGTTTATTGCCAGAACTCTGTGGCGTTTCAAGGTCCTGCACCACCATGAAGCATGCTGTTGGCTATTCATAAACATCATTTAAGTGTTTTGTGGTGTGGCCTCTTAAAAAAGCTGCAAGGTTTCTGAAGCTAAAGCTAAGTCAGGAAGCCTCTCTGAAAAGAGATGCATTTGCCTCTAGCAAACAGAACCCACCTCTGAAAAATGCTGCTACCAAGAAGCCATGCTTAACTCTGTTCTTTTTTCTCTAGAATTACTTCCCGAGCTCCCTCTGGTTTTATGTGGATGCAGCTGTCCTTGTTGGCACCATTTGTTGACAGAGGTTTCTGTCCTGCATGGTTCCACAGACATTCCATCCCAAAGAAACACACTGATGTCTCTCAGTGTTTTACTTGGGTGTAGATCTGAGTGGTTTTTAAGGTTCAAGGTTACTAAATTCTTGGATTTTACAGTGGTACTGTTGAGAGATGATTGTGCATTTGGAAAGGAGGATTGTTTAGCATTCCATAGGCCAATGCAATGCTTCCTGAAGGTACCATGATGTTCTTCCTCCCTTATCTCTCTGACTTCTTATATGGTGACAGACACTTTTCTGTATACATGTCCTAATCTAAAAGTGGGGCATGTCCACCAAGATCAATAGAAGTCAAAGCAAGTGATCTTGTTAATGAACCTCCAAAGTTGTAAGGCTAATAAATATTTTCTCCTTATAACTTAGTAGCTAGAGGGATAAGATTAATAATAACAGGTTGAATGATATGATGCTCAAAGAATTCTATGGACAACTAAGTTTAAACCTAAAAGGTCATAATGTCATTTGATTATTTCATAAGGTAAAGGTCTTTGGAGGTAATTGGGCCAACAACTGATACCATGTGACTCTCACTGAAAAGCATTTTTCTGGTTACTAAAGGAAGAAAACACTGTATATATAAAAGTGCACATACAGTGAGAAGAAGATAATATAGTAACCAAGACAGGACTAAATTATGAATGTAGATCAAGTTAAAGAAGGCAATTAAAAACTTGAATGTATCATGAAGAAAAAGTGGTAGGGAGTTGGTAGAATGCATTTGGAAATACATAAAGAGATGAATTAAATTGAACTATAAAATATGCTGCTGTTTATGTCTTTTAAGCATGAAGATGTTTATTAAGACAAAGATGCTTATAAGACAAATATACTTATTTGGGAAGAAGTCTGGGGTTACAGTTTTAGAATCATTTATATGCAAATTTTTATAAATATTTTAAAATTCATTTTCAGTAGATAACCCTATATTTATAAGTGAAATCCATGGAAAATATTCACTTTAGAATATTGAAAACAGTGTTATTAAAACAGAAGTTTCATTGAAAGCCATAGTACAAAGCTAGACTCTCAAGTTAAGTTTGATTTGAGCAGAGGAAGATGATCCTTAACAAAACCCAAGTAGTTATCATATTCAGAGTTCAACTTAAAAAAACAGAAGTTGCACCTAATGAATATTCATTCCATAATACATTTCTTTTAGATTTTATTAAACCCTCTTTGTGAATCTTCCTTGAATTTTAACATCATGTTCAATCTTTAATCTGTTCAATTCAACATTAAGAAGCCTCTTTATAAACCAGGTAATCAAGATTTTACAAAGCTTAGTATATGATTAAAACCACAAATGATGGAACTTGGAAAGTAATATTTGCCCTTTCTTAATCAAGAATTGCATTTCTTTTTAACGGCTAATAAAGAATATTCTGACTCTTGATTCCTACTCTCAGACATGTTCTGTTCAGTGAATCATCAGTCATATCTTGACTGGCATTTCCCAATAAGGCCTTGCTGAAATTTGAATTCAATGTGATATCTTTCCCTTCTACCAATTATAATGAATAGAACTTTCCTACTATTTTAACAAAAAAATGAGAATATCTTCTGCTTTAATATATTCTTCACTACAACCTGAAGTGAACCAGTTCACAAAGTTTGGGGGGAAAAAAGGAATGATTCTCTGGAAGTTGGTATCTTGAAATATAGAAGAAGAAAACAATTTAGAAAATCGGAATAGATTCATGTTACATCATGCTGTTTGAGCAAAATGATGGCACGAACCTGGTAGTCTTATAAGGTCATTGGTCACCGTGACCATAGACTAACCTGAAGCAAAGTTAAATATTCTTGGGAAACTCACCCAGAAAAAAAGAGAAAAGAGCCATGGAAGTAAGATGACTGGAAATTTTGACCCTAGAGATTTCATAAAACATTGGAATAAACAACCTTGCACGTACAGTGAAATCTGTGAAGGTAGGAACTTGACTAAGATAGAAGACAGTGCTGCAGAATATGTTTATAATCCTGCTGCTGGTTATTTGCTGTAGAGTGGATACAATAATTATGGGCAATATCCTGAGTCTGTTGAAGGAAGCAGCATTAGAGTATAGAGTCCATGCACAAGGAATATAGATGTTGTCATTATAGAAAATGTGAAGACATCTTCTGTTTTAGTTGGAAGCTAAACAGAGGAAGGCACATGATCCTGTCCAGATGAGAACTGTGGCGTGAACGTTGGTGGAATAATCATCCTTCACTTAATGATTGTAGGGAAAGGAGAAGATTATAAACTGAGATCTAAAACATTTGAGAAGAGGAATTCTTGTTTAGAACCTACGTATTCTTACTTTTAAAGTTTGCCATGATGTTTGCTCTCAATAACATTTTTAATTTGCCCAGTTCAGTTTTGACAAACTTATTTTTGAAACACTATAGCAAGAGTCTACCTGATATGAGGATCCTAAAAGCTATATTATAGTGTTTATTTCCTAATTTCCCTTCATTGAGAACAAGCTGAGGACTTACTACCTTTAGGAGGGAGAGCAGTGATGTCTTCAGACATTTAGTTGAATTCTAGGCACCATAATGGGCCAACTTCAGAGACATGCTAATACGTTATAATTATGCTTTACTCCAAATTTAGTATCATAAAAATGTGAAATGGCATGATTCTGGGTAAAGCAGAACTTAGGATGCTCTAGGAGATTTTGATGCAGAATGGGAAAACAGAAGTCTCAGAAATATTCCCCATATGACAGCATGAATGTGAAGCCCAGCTAATAATAGAAACCATGGCTTAGGAACACATACCTCAAAATTCTATGTCACAATGTGGTAACAGTTTTGTGAAGTTTTATAGAACCAAAACAGAGGCTATCATAAATCATTTCTCTTTTTAAATACACTGGTAGATCAGCAAAGGGAATTCTAGAAAAGCAGAAAAAAACCCAGCTCATTGATCAGGTCACAGCATTCTCTTAGCCCATTGGTTGGTTGGAAAGTGGGACTGAGCAACTTAGCTCTGGACTGGCAACTTTTCAACCTCACTATGTCATCAAAATTCTAATTGTTTAATCCAACGCATAGAAATTTCAGTGGACGATTTTCTTCTTTTCAGGAATTTTCACTCAAGATAGTTCTAATATGGAGAGAATAACCCAATCAAAACTGTTTATCGGAATCATTTGAAAAGAGAACACGGAGCTGGGAGATGATTTAGGGTTGGATTTCTAAGGAAAGTGAAAGTAGGAGTGTTGGTAGATAGAAACAACATATAGTCTATTCAGGTAGGAAATCCCTAACGAATAAAAATATTATTTAAAATAACTAGAAAATAAGGATTCTTGTATGTTGGAGAATAGTATTTTCAGCTGTGTGACTTTTGTTTATGCTCCATTTATTTAACTCTGTAAAACTGTGTTACTGTGCCTGTCTGAAACACCTGATGGGCTAATAAAAAGCTGAACGGCCAAAATCAAGGATCAGTGTGGCTGGCAGGCAGAGAGTATAAATAGAAGCAGAAAAAAAAGGAGGAGGAACAAGAGAACAAGGAGAGGAGGATATCAGGGGACATACATCCAGCTACACAGCAAGCCACTAAGAAAAAAGTAAATAAAAAATATGCAGAAATAAAGATAAAAGCCCAGAGGCAAAAGGTAGTTGTGATAATTTATGTTACGAAAAGGTGACAAGTAATTAGCCAAGCTAATACCGGCACTTATAAGTAAGAAGAAGCCTCCATGTGGTTTATTTGGGAACTAGGTGGCAGGCCCCTGAAAAATCGAAAAGAGCAGAAACAACGCACAACAGTTGTAATAGAAGGAAATAATAAAAAAATGCAAAATATCTTTGGCAAAAGAACATTGTAATTAAGATGACAAAGACCTTCCATGACCATTTCATTCTCCTGTTGATCCAGGTATATTAACGCAGACTAGCATTCAGTGCTCAGATTTGTAAAGCTTTTAGAAAGTATGGAAACTATCCTGCCATTCATTTGAAAGATGGCAATGAAAACAAAAATACACATTGAAGATCCCATTTGAGCATATTTGTCAAAATATAAAAATATCAAAGTTTGCATATTGCTTGATAGCTTTTCTTGTCTATTAATAAATTTCTGTTTGACTAATTATGTGTACATAGACCAAAGAATGCATTGTTAATCACCTCATAAATTAGAAAGTTCATTTTATATTAAAGTAGTATCGTATTTGAAAAAAAAAAAAGAAAGTACGAATCCAAATGTATCTTTAGATTGCATTTAGATTCACAAACCATACTTTGCCAGTGCTAGAGGCTTTAAAGACTATGTTCTCCATGCTCATTCATTATTCATCAAGACAACAGATTCCTCACCAGAAGCCCCCATGTTCCCATTGATTTTTTTTCACCTCTGACAGAGTTAACCCGACAGTTTTCATTCTCATGTCTTAAAATTCCTCTTTTGTTTTCATGTTTTTTTTCCCTCAAAAGAAGAATGGAGGGAAGAAGGTACAGAGAAATGCTCGTTTATGTCAGATGGTGAATGTGAAAAGCTGGAGAGTTTTGGGAAATTAGCTTAGCTGAAATTTGGGTAGAAATTGAGTGTGATCTCTCTGTGAGATTGAACAGTAATGATGTTGGAACTTCTTGTCAATGAAAGCAGTTATGTGCATTGACTTCTGCTGCAGAATCAATTTTGGAATACTATTTTCTCATAATGATAGGGAGGAGATATTTTAGAAACAATGAACAGTGAATATGTAGTTGTTAGTAATTAATAATAGGTTGAAAACACTAGGAATAAGCATTTCCCATTAAACCCCTTACGTGCTATACAAAGCTCACTTTCTACATTTTTCTATGATCAGCTTCTAAGTCCCCAGTGTCTCAGAATATATTTTAAAAATGTGTTTGATTTGGTGTTTTTTCTTCATAATTTATTTATGTTCTTTCTATGTGTATTTATTTTTGTTTTATGTTTTTGCCTGCATGTATGTCTGTGTGGTGGTGTCAGGTTCCTGAAACTGGAGTTACAGACATCTGTGAGCTGCCATGTAGGTGCTGAGAATTGAACCCAGATCTGCTGGAAGAGCAGTTGCAGCTTTTAACCACTGATCCATCTCTCCAGCCCTTTAAAAATATTTTTGAAATTAATATAATTCCATCATTTCCCCCTGCCTCCTGCCTCCAACTAGTCCTTAATACCCTCTTGCTCTCATTAAAATCCATGGCTTATTTTTCTTTAATTGATAGTGTGTGTGTGTGTGTGTGTGTGTGTATCACTGATATCAAATATAAAAAGCTTTCAGAAATGCAGTCATACTGGTCACATCACTCCCTAACTTAGTATCCTCAGGATTATTCTCTAACATATTCTTTAAGATTTAGAGATTATTTTTATTATGCCTGTGTATGCACTTTTGTTTTAGAACTTATGGTAGACTCTAAGTGTATTTAATTTATTAATCTCTTCTGACTCTATTTTCTGTTTGTATAATGATTATTCTATCTATACAGCTTGTTATCACTACATCAAAATGAAATATTCATGAAAATTACTGGATATTAACATTTCTTTAAAAGAGATGCATCACTGATATAGCCATAACCAAAAGTTTCTGTGCAGTTTTTCTCTTTATAACCTGAAAATCACCGAATAGCATGAGATTTCTTAAACATCTCATCTATAAGTGTTAATTCATAAATGTTACTTTAATTTTTGTTTATTTGAAAATAAATAATTTTTTCCAGGCATGGTGTCACAAGCTTATAATAGAAGAATTTGAGAGGTATAGGCAGGCGGATCTCGGAATTCTTGTCACATAGTAAGTTCTAGAATAGCAAGAGGTACATAGTGAGATCCTGTCTGGGAAGATAAACAGAAAAGTATTTATATAATTTGGTCCACATTTGAATTTGAGATTCAAAGTATTAATATGTCACACTTTCTATTTATTGTTGTTGTTAGATCTTTGGCTTTTTAAAGTAACAAAACTTGGCTTTCCCTTACTTTCCTTGTATAACTGATCGTTGATGGAGTTCACAGAAGTCAGGCGGGACCTGAGCATCTGAGCAGTGGGGGATATTTGCAGCAGGAAACAAATTTTATCTATGGAGCAATAGGTTCTTAGGTTATAAAGGATGACTGTAGTGTAGTAGATAAAGTAAATAACACTGTTGGGTAGAGGCAGAAGAATATGCTACCAGTCAAAACATAATATGTCTAGAAGCTTGCGTGTTCAACACCATGTCTCTGCTTTTGATAGTTTAAATCAGCACTTTTATTTGTTCTTAGCTGTTGCTTTTTTCTGTTACCTGTTTTGTTCTTTTTCTACATTTGATTATGCACATAACCAATTAAAGATTATTTATTTAGCTCATTTCTATAGTAAAACGTACCTTTAATTTTATTATTTTAGATTATATATCTTTATATACTAATATTCTTTTTTCAGTCTTTTTTATTGATTTTTATTGAGCTCTAAATTTTTCTCTACTACCCTCACTGTCTCTCCCCTCCCCCAAGGTCCCCATGCTCCTAATTTACTCAGGAGATCTTGTCTTTTTCTACTTCCCACGTAGATTAGATGTATGTAAGTCTCTCTTAGTGTCCTCAATGTTGTCTAAGTTCTCTGGGATTGTGGTTTGTAGGCTGATTTTCTTTGATTTATGAGTGAGTACATGTGATAATTGTCCTTCCGTGTCTGGGTTACCTCACTCAAAATAATGTTTTCTAGCTCCATCATTTTCCTACAAAATTCAAGATGTAGTTATTTTTTTCTGCTGTGTAGTACTTCATTGTGTAAATGTACCACTTTTTTTTATCCATTCTTTGATCAAGGGGCATTTAGGTTGTATATTACTTACCAAAATTAAATCAAGACCAGATAAGCAAATTAAACAGACCTATAACTGCTGAAGAAGTAGAAACAGTCATCAAGAGTCTCCTAACCAAAAAAAATCCCAGCACCAGATGGTTTCAGCTCAGAATTCTACAACTCTTTCAAGGAAGAACTAATACCAATACTCCTCAAATTATTCCACACAATAGAAACAGAAGGAACATTGCCAAACTCTTTTTATGAGGCTACAATTACCCTGATACCCAAACCACAGAAAGATATTACTAAGAAAGAGAATTACAGACCATTCTCACTCATGAAGATTGATGCAAAAATACTAAATAAAATACTGGCAAAACGAATCCAAGAACATATCAGAACCATCATCCACCATGATTAAGTAGGCTTCATCCCAAAGATGCAGGAATGGTTCAACATATGAAAATCTGTCAACGTAATCCACCATATAAACAAACTGAAAAATAAAAACCACATGATCATCTCATTAAATGCCAAAAAAGCTTTTGACAAAATACAATATCCATTCATGATAAAGGTCTTAGAGAGAGCAGAGATACAAGGAACATACCTAGACATAATAGAGGCAATATATAGCAAGTCAACAACCAACATCAAACTAAATGGTGAGAATCTTACAGCGATTCCACTGAAATCAGGAACAAGACAAGGTTGTCCACTCTCTCCATATCTATTCAATACAGTTCTTGAGGTCCTAGCTAGTGCAATAAGACACCAAAAGATCAATGGGATATTTACAACTGTTCTTTACAGGAATATGATTTATTCCTCCATATTGACTCTAATATTGTCAAATTCAGGGGCTCTCTTTCATTCTTTAATAAAGTATAAATCCACTCTTCTCCAAGATTGCTAGTTCTTTTCTGTTAATTTATTACATTATCGTTTATAATAATGTAATAAATAAATATATTACTTTACATGAGTTAATCATTTTTTATTTATTTTCTGAGCAAACAAAAGTTATGAGACATGTTGAGATTGAAATAAGTTTCAAATGTTTAATATTTAAGAAATAAAGAATTAGAATCTTGTTTTGACATTTAAAAGAAAAACATGTTTTGTAAATAATAACCATGACAATTTAAAAGATACAATAAATATGATAATCTGACACACTAAACACTTGAAAATTGAATAAATCAGAAAACATTTTTTTGTTTTGATCAAATACTGTGTCTTTTAAAAGATAAAATTGATTATAGAAAATTATTCCTTCCCCTGCAAAGTGTAGAAATTGTGCTGAGAAAACTGTTATGGACACTTGGGTACTAATTGTGTTGTCGAAAGTACAGTTTAACCTCAGACAATGATTATGGCAATAGAGTTAATGGTCTCATTAAAAACACACCAACATATTTATAGACCTGTTAACTGGAGATACTTCTTCAAGGTCCATGAAAGGAAACAATTTTTAATAGGTAGGAATAAATGGTGAAGATATTTATCATTTATAGGCACTGTAAATCAAAATTAGCAGGACACATGATTAATTATAAAGAAAATACATTAAAAGAAAGGTTAATGGAAGTACTTTTGAAAATTCACACTCAATATAAAAATTTTAATTTGACATGTAATGTGGCACTGAAATATATTTACAACTAATACAAATACCAACCTTTCAAAAAAGGATAATACATATTTCAAAAGCATAAGCTTGCTTCTCATTCCTTCTAGAAAAGCAATCTTACTCATTTTTAATACTGATCTATTTTTTCACTTATTGCTTGTAACATTGATTTGTTTGGTATGTCTGTGAGTGTCCGTGTAAACAGGTGAATGATACTAATGGGAACTTATTCTCTCCTCCTACCAGTTCAGTGCTGGGATCAAATTTGGTTGTGACTTGGCAGCAAATGATATTACCCACCAAACCAATGTGAAGGCAAAACCTTTGACCAGAATGATTTATCAGAATAACAGATTTTAATATTCTTTCTTTTATAATTTTATTTTATTTTATACTTTTTCATTTATTGTACATACTGAGCACAGTTTCCCCTCCCTCCTCTCCTCCTGTTCCCTCCCCGACTCCCATATGCTCCCTTCCCTGTCCTCTCCTGATGTGGGATTTCCCTCTGTGTGCTTCGATTACCATTAATGAATGACAAAACTTCTTTGGACCTACAGCAGTGCAGAACTTAGGCAGCGATGACGCACTGAATGGTGGGAGAAAGAAGGGCAGAGTCAGAGTGACATCATGGAGCCTCCAAAGACAGATGCTGGGAACTTTAGCCAGTAAGCCACAGCCACGTGGTCATACATAGATCAATAGAGATTAATATGTAAGAGTTAGCCAATAAGAAGCTAGAGCTAATGGGTCAAGCAGTGATTCAATTAATACAGTTTCTGTGTGATTATTTCGGGTCTAGACTAGCTGGGAACCAACAAGTCTCCCTTCTCCAACACTCTCCTCTTTCCTCTCCATTTAGAAAGGGGAAAGCCTCCCATGAACTTGAATATCCTTTCTTAACACATATAGAACAGTATACATATGGACAGGGCAGCTCTATTTCTATTTTTTTTGAGGAATTCCCATATTACTTTCTACTATAAGAATTCTCACAGTTGAATCAAATATCTTTAGCAGTATTTGTTATTTAGCTTTTTTGTTTAAAATAGAATCTTCTCTAATACAGTACATACCAACCATAGTTTTCCCTCCCTTCATCTTCTCATCTCGCCTCACACTGCCACTTTCTCTCTTCCCCAGATTCGCTGTCGTATCTATTTCCTTTCCAAAAAGAACAGACCACCAAGAGACAACAATGAAGCATGATAAAACAAGACACAATGAGGCAAAGCAAAAGCCCTCTAATCTATGTTGGTTAAGGCCACCCGATAAGAGGAAAACTGTCCCAAGAGCAGACAAGACTCAGGAACAAACACACTCTTATTAGGGTCACAAAGAAACACCGAGCCAACAACCATAATATACATGCTGAGGATCTGGGGTCTGTGAGCCCATATGAGCCCTGAATTAACCAAATTCACAGAAATTGAAGTGACAAGCATGTTGTTTAATTTCTTAAATATTTGCTCTTAAAATATAATTCTGTCTTTTTCTTCTTCCCTTTTCCCCTTCCAACCCTTCCCATATACCTGCTTTGCAGTTTCTTGAATTAATAATCTATATTTTCTTAATAGTTTATATATACATACTCATATATGCATTATATATCATTTAAGAATGTGTAAATATTATATATTATCTTTGTAAGTATATAAATATATGTGTGTTTATTCATGTGTGTATATACACACACACATATATATATATATATATTCCTAAGTATATAGAAAAATTTATTCAATCTGTATAATATATAATGTTAGTGGTATATATATATATATATATATATATTTCAAGGCTGACTACTTGTTATTAGATAATAATTTGGGAGCTCTTACTTGAGGAAGAATATTTCTAGCACTGTTATAATTGTTTTATCATATGTATTACTTTGTCTAGAATTGGGACACGGTGAGCTGACATGGGAGGTGATGTATGTTGTGAATGGGTTTTATTGCCATTGGTTAATAAAGAAGCTTCTTTCAGCCAATGGCTTACCAGAGTAAATCCACGCTGAAAGGGATATATATAGAGAGCAGGTGGAGTCAAAGAGAAGACATCTAGCCCCACCAAGAACAGATGCTAGGGGGACGTTTACCAGGTAAGACACAACCACATGGCAACACACAGCTTAATATATAGGTTAATTTAAGATATAAAAACTAGCTAGCAATATGCTTAAGTGATTGGTAAAGCAGTGATTTAAATAATTGACTATTTCAGGAGTTGGGTGGCTGGGAAATGAACAAGCAGGCTTCTCCAACAATGAGCTTTCCTCCTTGGGTGTTAGCATGATTATTGGTGGTTTCCTGGTTCAGGACCTGTGTGTGCTGCCACACTGATGGTACTTCTTTGGTGCAGCTTCTCTTCCCTTCTTCTCTTCTTCTGTTTTCTGTTTCTTTGTCTCTTATAGTCTTTCTGACACTCTTCTGAAAGAGCCCCTGAGCCTTAAGGTCAGGAAATCTTGCTGTAGACATATTAGTTGTGACTGGGCACTAGAAAGTCACTTGCTTTCATTATTTTTAAATGTTGCTGTTTATTTATTTTTAATTGAAAAACTGTGTTTCCTTTTTCATTTTTTTAAAAGAATGTTATTTTCATTTTACATAATAATCCCAATTTCCATCCCCTCCCCTCCTTCTGTCCCCTCCACCTTCCCCCCCCCCATATACTCCTCAGAGAGGGTAAGGCCTCTTTCATGGGGAGTCAACAAAGTCTGGCACACCACTTTGAAACAGGACCAAAGTCCTTCCACTGTATCTAGGCTTAGCAAGGTATCTCTCCATAGAGAATGGGCTCCAAATTGCCCGTTCATGCAGCAGGGTTAAATCCTTGTCCCACTGCCAGTGGCCCCTATACTGCACAAACAGCATGGCTGTTGCCCACATTCATAGGGTCTGCTTTGCCATCTATCCATCCAGAACGAGTGAGCTCCCACTAATTCAGGGCAGCTGTTGTTGCTGTGAATCTCCCCAACATGACCTTCAGCCTAGCTTTCCCTGCCTAGTCCTGCTTTTCCCTGTCATAGGCTCAGAGCAGTCCTTTACTCATTATCGGTAATCACAAAATACAGAGGGCACTCCCACATCACCTGTCATAGGCTCAGAGCAGTCCTTTACTATTTATCGGCAATCACAAAATACAGAGGGCACTCCCACATCACCTGTCATAGGCTCAGAGCAGTCCTTTACTATTTATCGGCAATCACAAAATACAGAGGGGACTCCCACATCACCTGGCTGTTTCATAAGAGCAACCAGACAGGATGTGCAGTTGACATTCTAAAGCAAGAGATTGGTGGAGGAGCGTAGGCTAGACGTTTTCTAGGTGGTGATGGAGCGCTGGGCTAAGCTAACGTCTCAGAATGGGCCCATGCCATTTGAGAGATTCAGCTTTCCCTGGAAAACATACTTCAGATTTTCCTGACAGGTATGGAGGCTACTGGTTAGCCTCCTGCTTGGTTTTCCTACCAATCACTTACCTCTTGATTCGAGGTTAGCTCTGAGTCACAGAAGTGTAGGCTATATTTTCTTTTTCTAAAACCCCAAGGACCTGATATTTTCTACAGTGTTTATATGTTAGTCTTCTGTCTCAGCATCTTCAGGTAATTATTTATTGTGTCTTATTTTGTTCCTAAGTTGTGGAGAGAAACTGAGCATCTACCTTCTAGTGATCCATTGTCTTACTCAGGGTTTCCATTGCTGTGAAGAAATACTATGACAATGGCAATTCTTACAAAGGAAAACATTTAATTGTATGGCTCACTTCCAGTTCAGTAGTTCAGAGCATTGTTATCATCATGGGGAACATGGCACCATGAAGGCAAACATCTTGAAGTGCAAGCAACAGGAAGTTGTGACACTGCATGGCATCTTTAGCTTAGGAATCCCCAATGCCCATGCCCACAGTGACACACTCTCTCCAATAAGACCATGTCTATAGCCAAAATTCACACTCCCTAATAGTTCCGCTCCCTGTGTGCTTATGTAGGCCAATTACATTCAAACTACCACCTATATCTTGGTCAAATCTACCCTCAAATTTGTGATCTTAATTTTCCTAAAGTGCAGATTTACTTATTATATAGCAACAATGATCAAAATCAAATTACCAATAGTGGGCTTATTAGCCAAAATTTACAAACTCTTGTAAAAGGAATGTTTTATTTGTAGTAGGGCTTTAAACCACTGATTACTGGATTACCCCAAATCTGTGTTGAAATCTCAATTTTTTTACAGTTTGAAGGAAGATTTCAAAAATCTGTCTTTGGAGACAGAAACACGCTAAGATTAATTAATTAGGGAAGAAAATGGTCTAATACAAATGATATTATTCAAAATATACAAATAAAATATACAGATAAAAATCACAAAAACCAAGGGCTTATAAGACAAAACTCAGAAAATGGGCGTGTGACAGCTGGGAATCAAAGAGGTAGAATTGCCAACAAGACCCTGGAATCACAGGGGAGACTTGTAGCATTACTTCCTTCTAGGTGTTAAAGAGAACATAGTCCAAATTACAGACTGATTTTAGATTAACAGCTTTCAAAGTTATGTGAAAATACATTTCTTAATCCTGAGCCACCCTATTTGAGATTGTTTATCAAAGTAGGCACAGCTGAAATAGGCATGCAGTTGTGGTGCCTCTACTGTCAATTGTAGCAAACCTTGCTATGAAAGAATGAGATTGGTCCATTTGAATTAGACTGCACTTCAGCGTTTCAGAACAAATATGCCTGCGGTTTCTGATTGCTTTACCTTGGTAAGGGCTGCTGTATCTTCAGGAGATGGATTATGCTTGATATCCTACTCCCACCCCTACTATTAAAAGAGAAGGAAACACATTATTTCTAGTGCAGTAATCAGGGAGTGTGGTCCTTTAAATTCTACTAAATAATATTATTAATCTTCCTAAAAGCTGATGTTATCTTCTCCATCTAAATTGCCACCAGCCCAAGTTATTTGTCTCCTCAAGGCCCAGCAAGTTTACCAGCCAGAATCCTTGTACCTGTAGAAACATGTATCTTTATTTAACAGAAATGTATCAGATTTTCACCTAAGTTATATCAGATATGGATCTTGAGTGAGCTAATTGTTTTGTGTTATGAATTAAATTCACATGATTTACCATTTGAAATTTTCAAAATTTACAGATGCCATTATCATTTTTTAACTCTCATAGGAGTAGCACACACATATACTTGCATATTTTCTTACATTAAAGTCATTATAGCCTATGCTATTTCAGATATAGATTCCCAAACACACAATAATTCTATGTCTTAGATGTCATAGACTGTAGGAATATCTAGTGAGTAAATGTAAAGGCAACAAAACAGGAGGTTCATAAGATCTAAAAAAAATCTCAACATAAATTTTGTCGATTGCTGTGGGAAAGAACTTATCAATGTTACCTCACAAAACTATTTAGTCCTCAAGGGATTTGTAAGGCTGGGTTGATAAACAGACATTTTTAAAGTTTGAGAAAATAACTATATTTACAACTACTTATTATATAAAGTCATTGATAATGAATACCCATAATTTATTAGTTTTGAATTATCATATAGCATCTGCTATCATCCAGATTTTCTAGTTATATATTTGTTATTGCATTTCTTCAGATGAAATATTATGTAGTGGACTGATCCAGTAAATTATAAGCAAATGTTATCTGCACATGATTAACATATGTCAGGTTGATAGTTTAGGATGTCTGTTTTGCCACCCAGTTAATTAATGTGTATTGCCCAGAACCCCACGAAGTTGTTCCAAATTTCACTATTTCATTGAAAGCTATTTATTGCTTATTCATTTTAAATTGCCTTTATTCTCCTAGTTCTCATATACTTTGTATTCATACTTTATCTTTGATTACAGATTTCATTTTTAAAAAATGACTTACACACTGACAAAACTTTGAAATGTTGACCTCAGTTCTTTAGATTATAAATGAATTTATCCATTCATGACTTGAATGCTATACAATGTTACTCATTTCCAGCTTTATGTTTCTGAAATTTTTGATTCATAATATAATTACATAATTTTCTATAATTGACCACATTTATGACTAACACATAATTGTTCTCTTTGTCTACAGATAATTCTCTAATTTTATTAAAGTTGTTTGAATATTTGCTTAGTATAAACTTGTAGTCCTTGACTCTTAGAAATTCTGATTCCAGACTTTTACTTTGCTCACAATTTTCCATACAATTATGCTTATGGCCTGATTTTGAATATTTTTATATGCATGATTACCAAAATACTAGACATTAGAATTGTGGCTTTGCTAATACTAGGCAAGTGGATGGTACTACATGCCTTCATTTTACTCTTGATATAATATCTCATTACATCTCCCCAGTCAATTTTTAAGTAATCATCTAACCTAAGTATGCTTTGAGCATGTGATCTCCTTACCTCAGCTTCTCTAGTACTTGGATCACATGTTTGAACTAACCACCAGACCCAGCATTGAAATATTCTTATATACAAAGACTATCATTCCCAAATTTATCTGCTTATTTTTTCAATCATCCAGATGCTACACTTCCATTATTATCAGTAAATACCAGAAAAGTTTCTTCTCATCACTCAAAATGGTGTCATGTTTTAAAAAGCCCACATCAACTTTCATGCAAACATCCATCATGGCTCTTAACTGGTTTTCTTCTAATCTTCTACTCCGTAGGTAGTGTCTGACTGAAAACACATATATGCTTTTAGAAGCATGTATCAGATTGTGTAGCATTTTAAAACTGTCTCCCATTTCACTTCTGAATATTCTCATTCTTATTTATAGTTCAGCTTTTAACTGTATTTCTTTGATTCACACTACTATTTTATTATTAATGTTTTGAATACTAGTATTCCTTTACCAATACTAAGATGTAAAGATGTCTGTTAACCCAAATTGATCATCTAAAACCCTAACTCCTGGCGTGATTTTATTATGGAAGATGAGCACTTGCAAGTTGATTTGGTTTAGATTAGACAGTGAGAACACTCTCATGCCGATTGCACAATTAGAAATCAAGGACTGTGCTGTATGGCCTAACAGCCAGGAAGAATGTCTGTAATGGCTATGAAGACTGATGGTCACTTTGTGTTGATATCACAACCCCCAGAACTTGAGAGGTCACTTGTCAAGACACTCTATCTCAGTATTTGATTTTTAAGTAGCCGATGGCACAAGTGAAGGTCCTCCCACAGAGGATGTTTTCTCTCTTTTGTAGAAATCTCTGTAGTATTGACTATGAAGGACAGTTTTGAAGGGAATCTATTTGTACAGCAAAAGAGCTGGAGTGCTATTTTAGTAAGATTCGTGAAACAGTATCTGTTTAGTATAGAAATCATTTCTTACATGAAAATTGAACTAGAAAGCTAATTAAAATGATTGATTTCTATTATGTGAAATGAAAGAAAATCCAAATCTCTTTTTCTTTGCTTCATGGACTATGGGTTTCAGCAAGTGAATTAACGGAATTTGGGGAATCGATTGCTGTTAAAGTATATTTACTTACACTGAATAGTTATTTAGGCTTTCTAAAATGTATGTCTGGATTCATGTTCCTACTGCAGCTGGGAGTGTGCTGATATCTGTATTACTACCAAAAGCCATTCTTATGTCCTCGGTGCGTGCTGCAACCTGAGGTCATGTTGATGTCACTGATCCATGTTGCTCTGAGAGCTAGGATGGTGTCCATGGTCTGTGCAGTGACAGAGAGTTTTTGGTTGTTGTTGCCTGTGTTCTATATTAGCACTGGAGACAACCCTAAGGTCTATGGCATATGCTGACCCTGGAGACCACATGGATGCTTGTGGTCCCTGCTCTCTTCAGAAATCATATATAAGTCCATGATCTCCACTCACACTGTCTTTAAGGGGCAAGGAAACTACTTTTACCATGGTGTTGATGACTGCAGACTCACAGTTGATAAATAGGGCATAGAAGGCTTCTGTGAAAACCCCTACCCCAATCACATCCCATCCTCGGCCTAAACAGAAAGCCATGGAAGATAACTCTTAAAAATGTAATAAGAATGCTGAAATCCAGCTCTCCAAAACTGATGACTTCTGGTGGGGGTGGGGGTGAGAATGGACTCAGTTTGCTTTAAGGGTCTGGATACCAAAAGTGTGACCATGCTACCATATTCAAATTTTTGATTACCCAGGAATCAAATAAACTATTTTATTATTCTTTGAATTTCGATAGCATACACAATACATCATATCGACTCCCTAATCCTCCTCTATTTTTTTTCCAATGCATCTCCCCAATTTCAAATTCATGTCATGTTGTTTTTATATAGCTGACTGAATCAAGTTCTTGTTCCCTATATTTATATGGTTGTGGAGTCATTCCGCTGGGGCATCAGAATCCATTAGTAATAATTTACCACCCCAAAGTGACTCTTGCTCCAACAGGAGCCAATAACAGTCAGTAGCTCCTTAATGATGAAGTGGGGCTCCCCACACTTCATGTCATCATTTTTAATTGGCTTGATAGTTTGCAGGTTTTGTGAAGGTAAATAATGCTGTAGGTTCAATTGTGTAAGAGTTGTGTCCAGAATATAGCATTCCACAGCATGCTCTTCATCCTCTGGTTCATACACTCATTCTAGTGCTTCTGTGGCATTTCCTGAGTCCTGGGTTGGAGGATTAATATGGATGTCCCCTCTATTGTTGAGCTCTCATAATCACTTGTTTTTGAGAAAAAAAATCATCAATGAAGTACATAACACTAGAGCTAAAACAATAGATTAATAACAATGTGGTGACTTTGGATGATTCTAATACTTAGTTCTCTCCAACAGGCAGACCATTAAAAATAATTCCTACTAGGTTTTCTGCCTCAGCTTATCGACAAAGCAGTGAACCAGATCAAGGCCAATTGAAAAAGGTACAGCAACAGGTTTATTGAGCAAAGAAACTCTTGGACAGGTTCAGTGGTTTCAGAGAATGAGGCCAGAGAAGTCATATGTTCAAGGAAAGTTTTATAGATTGTAGGCAAGGGGTGAAGACCTGTCTGGATAGCTGGGTTTGTGTGCAAGTATTATCAAAAGCTGCATTCTTAGGAAGACACTTGAGGGCAGCTGCCATCTTTAGGAGCGGAAGCTGCAGCAGGACCAAGAATGTTGGGCTGGGCTTTTTGGTGCTTTTCCTTTGTACAGAGACTCTCTGAGTGGGTAAGAATTGGGGAGAAGATGAGATATACAGGACTGGCTACATGGATGGTGTGTGAGTGTTCCAGAAGCTGTAATCAAACAATTTCTGTACAGATTTATAAAGGAAACAGAAACGTGACAGGAAAATCAGATTTACAAAACAGCGACATGAATAGGTCACTCAGTTTAATGACTCACTTAAAATGTAACCTATTAGACAACCATTGGTTACTTCTTAACTCCAATCAGGGATGAGATCCATCATTAGCTGTCCAATAAGGAGTGATTATTATACAGACATAAACAACAAAAATTTGCTGAGCAAATTGTACTACACACATGTAGTAATAATCAATGAAAAACTGGCTATCAACTTAAAAGTATTGAAGGAGTTAGATTGAGGATAGCTGGAAGGAGCTGTTGGAGGAATGGGAAACAATAAACATTATAAAGCCATGATTATTTTTTACATGAGTGAAAATTTCTTGGTAGCTCTTTATGAAAACTAACAAAGAGTTAAGCCTTTGATGTTAAGGGAGGAAAAGAATAAAAATTGATGTCTATTCATATAAGCACATCTACACTCTGTTATACCGGTCATTATGGGTTTTCAATAAATATTTTGAATTGTTTTCTCAGGTACATAGTGATAATTTACAACATAAATCCTGAATTTCTTGAAGTTCTGTGTTTATTCCAGTTAAAGAGTAGAAGGAGATGTGCCATTTCTGGAACAGAATATTTTTTCCATAATAATTTCATAGTGAAACTGTGTCTGCTTCTTTCACAGAGAAGGGTAGAAATTATAGCTCTTTCAATACTGGAAACACATGGAAAAGAATTGTAAGTGGAGTTCCTTCCTGGTAGGGGATGAGAACAAGGGAAAGTAAGGCTTGGCATGGATAAGCCCCTGAGCCTATGATCACATTTGTTATCACAGCAGGAACCAGGCGATCTTAACTGATGTGAGAATAACCAAGGGTACATCCCTGATAAAACCATGAGAATAATAGGAAAAACAACAGAGGGTAAATTATGTCAGGAGAATGAATACTCTGTGGTCTCTACAGATAAACAATCTCTTTTTGGTCCTATGATATGTTGTTATTATCAGCTCTTTTGTACAAAAATATTTACTGTGTGATGATAAACTAGCTGTTATGAAATCTCAGATATTGCTGCTGAACCAGAATGTTCATCTATAGGGGATTTAATCTATTCATCCTTACTAGTATATCTAATTTGTTGTACTTTTAGTAAAGGATTTAATTGATTTATTTTAAATAAGTAGACAAACATTAATAAACTTTACATTAAATATGCTTTCTTATTTGAATATCATAATTTTTAAACTTAAAAAAGACCTATACATTTACTTAGGTTTGTCCTTATAATTACTGCATATCAACCATCTTTTGAGGATGACTTTAAATATTAACAATGCTGTCATGGGCAAGGTCATTAATATCCCTGCACAAATGAATATGTATCGAAAAACATATTTCAGTGATAAAAGAACACATAGAATAGAAACAGAAGAATATAATAAAGAATTACCGATTGGTGACTGAAGAAAAGAATGAGCAATGAATCTTTGAAAATAAGACTGGGATTTAAGATGCTAAATAGAAAAGGAAACTGTTAAGTTAATTTATGCAGAAAGCAATACAGTTTGAAAAAATGGTTCATAGATTCTAAGGGAGGTCGTGCCTTCTTATGTATAACACTAATAAACTGAGTAGAAGAAAATTTTTGAAATTCCCAACTGCTAACCATGTTTTCAGTTCACTAGACTAAGAAGAATCAGACATTTTCAGCCAGAATAAAATAGAACTGTGTTTGAAATTCTCTGAAAGCCAGTATGAGTAGTATTTTAATCCAGAGAAAGTGCATCAAGCAATTGATTTCTTAAAAAAAATTTTAAAAAGACATTTAGCCCACTGAGAAATAAAAACAAGGAATTAGGAAAGAAAAGAAATATAACATTTAAGCTCAGAACTGGAATGGAGATTATGTCAAACATAGTAAAAGAAAAAAAAAAACAGACAAGGATTTTAAGATATAGATGGAAATGTACTAAATAAATTAATGTAAGAGTCAACAGTGGTGACATATAAGCTCTGACTTTGTCATGATTAGCAGTATAATGGGTATTTCCTTTGTCAAGATGGACAGAATCTTTAATAGACGTTAGAATGAGGGAGAGTCCATATTTCACTTGGTGCAGTGGTGGCTCTGAGCTTTTAAGTGGTCATCTGTGTGGATATTATAAGTATAAACTAGGTGTTGATATATGGCAAGGCTATGCTAAATACTATAAAAAGTCAACTCTGGAGGTCACATTTCTGAGTAGAGCTACAAATAACCATGCAGCATGTGTTTTTAAGGTTGCTATTCCGTAATCTGAATGCATCATGAAAGACCTTAAAACTTTGAAATAAGATAGATCACAGGTACCAAAATGGACTGTTAAATTTCTTCTGCAGCTAAAGAGACAGTTATTAATAATGCTTAGCCTACTTTATTTTCAAGATTATTTATAGTGTAATTTTATTACTTTATAATACTGCAGCTTTATACAGATTTCAAAAACACATGGGACATTGCTAATAAAAATGATAAGCAAGATAATGTTAATAACACAAAATTGAAAAAAAATTTCCTCACAAATTGAAAGGAATTTTGAGGTGGAACAGCTTTACATGAAACCCTGCTACCCTCTCTTCTTTATTGTGGCACTGCCAATAATTTACTTCCTGTAGAAGCAATGTGTTTTTTATCATGTTTCCTCCTGTACATTAAAAGAAATACCCCACAAAATTTAAGAATATGTAATAACATAGTCTTGATGTTTCGCCAGTCTAATGTTTTCTTCACTGACACCTCAATGAAACAGCAAGCAGCAGAGAGTTCAGCACTAGTCACATTCAGGTTCTTGGGGGCGCGTTTGAGTTTAAAACCCATTGCATTTTCCTTTCTCATTTTCTTTTTCATTTTACATAGCAATCTCTGTTCCCTCTCCCTCCACTTCTCCCAATCCCACCTTTGGCCATCCCACCCTTATCTACTTTTTAGAGGAATATGGCATCCCTTAAGGAGTAAGGAAGTTTCATACCAAGATGAGGCAGGACCAAGTCCTTCCCCACCCCATATCAAGGCTGTGCAAGGTATTCCTGATACATATTTAATATTAAAGAGGAAAGTAATTTTGATAATAGGAACTCTATGATTTTAAATTAAGAACCTGTAGACACCGAAAGATAATGTAATATAGAGAAAGACAGATTGTCAATTAAAATTGTGATAGTACTCCAGGTATTTCAACACACACACACACACACACACACACACACACACACACACACACACACACACACACCACATTCAAGGGCAGGTCCTATGCCCAGCAATAGATAGCCAACACAAAATGAATTCAATAGTATTTTTGAGGGTCTTTTTTTGTCTCACAATGCTTTGTTGATATAAGTTTTATATTACTGGTCCTTTGCTTACATATTATGTTTTCTGCTTTTGAATTAAATGGGTTTGTGTGCAGGTGTGGAATATGGTGTGTCTGTCTGTCTGTCTGACTTGTCTGCATGTGTATGTGTTTCTCCTACTCTTTATTCTGCTGTTTCTTATGCTTAATTTGATCTTATAAATGTCAAAAAGAGGAGTAAAAGATGGCAGAAGGTGTGAAGTTAAGTGGAGCAGATCTGAGAGGAAATGCGAGAGGGGAGAGCATGATCAGTATATATTGTTTGGAAAAAGTATTTGCAATTTTCAATTAAGTAAGTACCTCCCCCAAAAGATTTCAGTCACACTTGTATGAAAGAATAGCTCATTTTACTTAAGAATAGTTGCAGAAAATTTTCATTGTGATAGTGACACTGATTTCTTATCACACTTTATGTTGTAATTTTATGCAAAGCCCTGTAAGAATGGGTAAATCAATCTTATTGTGTCTAAATAAAAGTTAACAATATTTTTGAAATACATATTTATTTGGATGGAATTCTCTGATCTCACAAATTTTTATTTTTAAATATTGCATTTTACTTTTATGTCTTATTTTTAATTCATGAGGACATGAGATAAATGAGGATACCTTTTGTGTGCTAAAACAGTTGTCATACTTTCAATTTACGCTTCACGAAAAATATGATAAAACATTTACCTGTACAAACTTTTTTCTAGTGTTTAGTAGAAAAAAATTCTTACATAATGTTTGCTGATACTATAAGAAATATATTTTTTGTTCATTTTGTTTTGTTTTGTTTTTTGAGACAGTGTTTCTCTGTAGTTTTGGCGCTCATCCTGGAACTAACTGTTGTAGACCAGGATGACCTCGAACTTACAGAGATCCTTCTGTCTCTACCTACAAAGTGCTAGGATGAAATTCGTCTGCCACCACTGCCTGTCAAGAAATATCTTAAAATATGACTGAATTATATGTTGTTGGCATCCACAAACCCCCTCTTTTTTTCTAATAAAATATCAATTCAGAAAGTATTTTTAAAATTTTCCATAGTGCTGTTTTATTCAATCATATCTCAAACCATGGAATCAAAATGAAAGATAAAATTAATTTTATTGTTCAGGAAGTTTAGGCAAACCATAAGTAAAGACCTTGTTTTATCAGTGGATTATTTAAATGACAAATTGTATTAGTTAATGGCATTTTGATCTGTGCTTCAATTGAACTCCATCTCTATTGAATATATTTTAAAGAAATTTTCTTAGTTTGTCATAACTGTGCTTGTATAAATTTTATACACTTATTGCTATTTTTAAACTCAAAGATATAGTAAGACTTACACAATATATTTTTTGATTTATTATTCTACTTGTTTAGAAATGACCAAAAGTTGAATGATGCATATGGCCTATACCCTTCAATCAAACCCCTAGACTTGAACTTTTAATGGAAAGTCAATTCTGTTCTTTATTTTTATCCCCACTGATTGAGTATATTTGATTTTTCTTTCATGAAAGGATATTAGTCATATATCAGCCTTCTCATACTTTCACTGGCAGCTTTGAGCTCATCAATAAAGTTGTCAGGACTTCTCTTTATGATTGTTAAGGTCTCCCTATTGGTGCTTCCTCTTAGAAAAAAAGGGTCAGGATTGTAGAAAAACCTTGCAAGAAACAATTGCAGAGAATAAAATCAATAATATTTGGCACTAATGAGATACCAAAAAATACATTTTAGTATGATATTCAAACGGACTTAGGGAATTCATTCAAGTAAATCATATGATTGTTTCTTCTACTGATGTTAAACAATATAAGAGAATTAGCATTGCTGTACATAAGATATAAAGAAGGATGAATTTTTAACAAATATGTACTTGCTATGCCCCAGAGAGTATCTATTATTGAATTATATGTCTAACACAAAATGTGAATAGATAGTACATTACTTCTATCACTAGTATATTGTTCATTGAGCTCATCATGGATCATCATATATAAAAGAAAGCCTCCTTGTGACAAACAAATGTGTGTGTCTCCTAACTGGGAGGTGTGCTGAAGATGTTGTATTTAAATTGAAGTAATATAATATGTAAGAGTTAGGACTGATAGTCATTTCCTGAATTCCATCTAATGTGTGGTTGTGGGTCTCTGCATCTATTACCATCAGCTAATACAACCTTCCTGAAGCATCTCCTCCCTCCTCTCCCTCATACCACAACATCCCTCTCCCTAAGATCTTCTTCATATTTCAGAAGAGTAGGTCTCCTACTGAACACAATTTAACAAGATGAAATAAGACTGTTTATATGCCCTCATATCACAGCTGGATGAGGCATCCCAGGAGGAGGAAAAGAGTCCCAAGGGAAGCCAAAAGAGTCAGAGATATCCCCACTCCTACAGTTTGGAGTCCCAGAAAAACTCCAAGCTAAGTCACAACACACATGTGAGGACCTAGAACAGACAAAGTATAAAAGCATAAAAACAAACAAAGCAACACACACACAAAATAAAAATACGGCATTTACATTAAAAATTCTTTATGTATATCACTGAGTTCTGAAAGTGTAAAGAATTGGGACTTTAGGGAATTTTAGGCTATCCCCATTTTATCCAAGTCATATTTTTTTTCAGCCAGAAGATTAAAAGCTGTTTTTAAACCAGATAATCATGCTCTGAAACTTTACTGGAAAATAACTGTAAAGAAAACGTAAGACAACCTTGGCAACTTTGATTATTAAGAAGAGTAAAGTAAAAGAGAAATAAATTATATAGTAGTGAAATTCTGAGTGTGCATACCTGTGTACACACATGTACATACATATTCACAGAAATAGTTTCATAGAATATTGTTTAATGTTTATATTGTAATGACACAAAATGTAAATATATTTGAAGTTGAACTTATGGATTCAGAGATTTGTTTCTGCATTTTTCTTGATGCGTGATTTTAAGTGGAAATTTTAGTTGAAAATCCTACTATTTTTCTTTATTTTGGCTTTATGTGATTATTATTTGTTGGACAACTAATAAAAATCCTCAACATTGTTTCCTCAGAATCATTTAAAAATTTTATTTCCTTTCATGTATGTCCAATTCCCCATTTGCATTTAAAACTGTACACACCTAAAATAAGTTACATTTACATGTCTGTCCATGTCCATCTGAAATTTTCATATACATATACTTTCATATGTATATGTAGTTATAAAGTGTATGCTGAAAGTTAAAAGTACTTTTTCTTTCTCAAACTACCCAAAACTACAGAGCATAAGTTTTTATTCATAAATAAATACAGTTCATAGCCCCTTGCTTATAAGCAATGTTTCCTGAGCTGATTTCCATCAGGAGGCAGGATTTTATCCATTATCATGGATCGATGAAAAACACTTAAACAGAAAAACTACAAATGTTTTATTTCAAAGTATTTGTAAAATAGACTGACAATTTCTGAACATTCCTTAAATATATAAAATAGTGGAATTCAAGTCTCTGAATTTCTAAGCCAATTTATGGAAAGGGAAGGGATTAAGGAAGCTCCCAAGATGCCTAAAAGTCCCGACATTGACAATACGCCACATAATTGACAGCTATCGGTTGAGAGTCCTTAACTATCAACCTGAATGTAATTGGTCTGCTACCTTTAAATTTCTTGAGAGATTTAAGATTTAACAAGTCACTTTGGGCTCATTTTGTGTATGACATTTATGCCTTGGAGTTAAGACACAAGTTATTAATTAGAGGCACAGTTCTGAACTTTTAGAAGAGGTTTCCAGATGATGTGGATGATGACATTTCAGTGCCCCTGTCACTAGTCTGAACAGTAAAGGTAGGAGTAGGTGAGGTAACACAGCAACTGAGAATGTCATCTCTGTAGCCGTTCATTATAAACCTAGGTCCTTTTACAAAACGTAACTTTGGAGCATGCGCACTGTTTAAGCAAGGCAAAGAAATCAGATAACAGTGCTGGTTTATGAGTGAACGCGAGGAACATAGACCAGTACAATGCTGGGGCCATTACTACCCATCTAAGAAAAAGGTCAAGTGAATATCTCATTTATATAGCATTAATACACAATTGTGTGTGCATGTGTGTGAATGAATTTGTGTATCTTTTATATCATAACTTAAAACTCATAAAACTTATTTCCATTTGTATTACATCCAACTTGGAAAAAACAATGTCTTTCCAATCTCTGCATGCAAAAGAAGAATTTTACATTAGATTCCTTTCAGCTTCTTTTATAATATCAAATGATAACCTGAAAATATGTTCATCTTCAGATTTTGATCTTTGACTGGATTATTCTCACAACCAATTTTTGGAAGAACTACATGAGGTACTTAAGCATTAGTATATCAATATTAACAGAATAAAATATAGGTAGGTTATAGATAGCAGCTACTGTTACAATTCATTATTAACATGGGTCACCCAGCCAACAACCAGATTCAATCCTTGTAACATAAAAATATCATTAAAATATTCCATAATGTAAAAAAAAGATAGTAATAAAGGAAAGGTTGAAAATTAGATGGCGTGGAAGCAAAGGTAGTTGACAATGCTCATGTCATGGATTGACATCAGTCTTGGCTTTCATCTGCTCAGTTATGTCCACTCATGATAATGTCAGTTGACATAATAGTAATATGAAAAGCATACTAAAGAAAGAAAGAAATATTTCACATACATATTGAGATAGTCATTTCATAACATACTAAACAAAATGACTATTAATTCAAGTTTCAGACTTCATATGAAACTATGCAAATATTTCCTCTTAGTATGGGTTAGTCTAAGAATTTTAAGTCTTTGATTCTTGTGAAGAGCTGTTAATAAAAATGAGCCCTATGTACAATATCACATTAACTTTCAAATTTTGATCTGACTGAAAACTCAGATATAATTTTTATATTAATTCCATATTCAAAGAGTATACAATAAAAGGTTGGTACTATGTAACTGTTGAAAGCAATGATGAGCTATTCCTAATTTATGATGATTGTTAGTTTACTGTATCATTCTTTTCTAAAATTATTTTTTAAAATAAATTATTTACTGTATAATTATTTTCTATTAATTTCAAGACTATTTAAACAAAGTATAAATTTTAAGTAGGAGATCAGAGATAGAAAGCCAGGAGAACACTACCCTTTGTTTTGGATCTTTGGGATTCATTACACATAGGAAATAAAACAACACAGGCGACAGTTAAATATTTATGTACACAAATATTAAATATGATTATATATGCAAGATGTGCATATAATTTTCTGAAAAGGAGTTGTGCTTTGTAGCCCATGTTAGACTGAAAGTTGCTCAGTAATTTTCAGGTAGCCTCACCCTAAACTTGCAATCTACCCAACTGTTTCCCAAGTGCACAGGTTTTATTAAACTGCCACTATATTCAACCTGAATTACTGAGTCTTAAAAAGGCATCTGGTCTAAATATGTTAAGCTAGTTTGCATTTGAAAACTGAATATTAATTATCTCTCCAATGTTAAAAATTACTAATAATTAAAAAGCACCAATCACAGTGCTAATTTGAATATAAATGTTTATCACAATTAATTTTAGAAAATATAAATTGTTTCTTTTTAGTGTTTTATTTTGGATTAATGAGTAAAATAGCAGCTATAAACAGAGTTCTTATCACAGCAGCTGAGATTTCATCCGAAAACCAATGAACTTTTGATTCAGAACATTACATTAGGCTGTGAGTACCTCAACATAAACCACTTACACTATATTAGAAATTTATTTGAAGAGAAATATTTGAGAAACAATTCTGAAATTACATATATACATACACATGCATATATATGTACACACACACACACATAAAATACAATACATCTCAACTGCAATTTCCACAGTTCAAATCCCTCCCTCCTCTTCCCCAGATCTGCTCCTCTTCTATTCAGGAAAGAGCAGGCTTTCAAGGAATCTCAATCGAACATAGGAACATAGCATAGAAAGATACAGTAATACTGGGAACAAACCCTAATAACAAGGCTTGGGGAGGCAACTCAATAGAAGGAAAAGGGTATTAAGTGTAGGCAAAAGACTTAGAGATATCCCCAATACCCCTTTTGGGAGTTCCACAAAAACACCTAGCTACATAACCCTAAAATATATGCAAAGGATCTAGTACAGACCCACACAGGCTTTGTTATGATAAAATATATGCAAAGGATCTAGTACAGACCCACACAGGCTCTGTTATGATGGCTTCAGTCCCTGTGAAACACTATGAGCCCTGTTTAGTTGATTATATGGGTTCTTGTTCCCTTTGACCCTCTAGCCCCTACAAGCACTTCTCTCTCCTTTTCCTTGGGGTTTTCTGAATTCCCTGTGAGTCTCTGCACAAGCTACCATCACTTGCTGGATGAAGCCTCTCAGACTGTGATTGGGCTAGGAACAAATCTGTTAATATAGGAGAATACCATTAGGAATCATTTCACTGAATTTTTCCCAGTCCAGTTTGGTTCTTTTCTGGTCTATACAGCTTTTGGTTCCTGGCTCACGCTTTTAAAATTATAATTTTAGTTGCCATTTATTAAGAGATATATATTTATAAGGCACAGGCTCAGGTTTCCACCATGCATGCATTGGGTAATAATCAAGTTAGGGCATTTTGCGTATCTATCCTTTCACATATTTACAAAATTTAATTTTTTTTATTAGTGATTTGAAAATAGTGAATTCAATATTCTTACATTTCCCATCCAACTTTGCAGCACATTGACAAACTTTACTCATTCTGGTTGACTTCAACTGGGGATTTGGTAGCTAATTACTTTTCTCTCTCTCCATTTATTTTCCTATCCAGTATTTGAATGCTGGGTTTGCCTGTGAAATATTTTATTTTATTTTATTATTTGTATAATTGTAAAATAAAGATGAGGATATGATTATTTGATAGCTTTGTGGTGAAACAATGTTTATTTTTAATTATATTTAATATACTGTGCTCTGTTGTCAGTGTTTGATACACTATGTTAGCTTACCTAATTTGCATAAACATTATGCTTAATTATCATTTATACAACTGCTGACTACATTGCCTATGAATTTATTGAATAATACTTATTTTAATATAAACGTAAGTATTTAAAATACAGTCTATATGTATGTACTTAGTAGGTCTTGAATGAGTACAAATAGTTAAGAACATACTGTAAAGCACCAGGACTGACAAGTAACAAATCAATTATAAAAATATAATATTAAAGTTAAGTTTTGTTGGAAAATGTGAGCATATGAGCTTTGAGGAAGAAATATTCTTTGGTTACAAAATATTTAGCATATGCTATTTGATGAAACTTCTAATCAGTTCATTAGTTTCATCAACATATTTAAGATATAATGCCCAGCACACATATATAATGAACATATGTATACATACATATATACACATGTACATATAATACAATATGATGTCCAACACACACATATACATATGATATACACATGTTGTATATGTGTGTGTTGGACATCATATCATGATATATATGTATAAATATATATTCATAAATGAATTTTAATTTTTATTTTTATTACTTAAAAAATAAAAATTGAGATATAAGCAAAAAATACATTATATATATTTTGTTTGAATTTATAAAAAAAGGAAAACTCAATTCATGTTTGAAAAGCTGTAATTCTTCATCAAGGAGTCAATATCAAATGGAGATTTTATTTATTCATATGGTTACAGATTTCTAAATATGTTTTTGTCATTATTCATGTAGTTTATAAGTAATGATTTTTAGCTTAATAGTGTTCAGGTTTCCCTAAAAATGAGAAAATGAACTATATTTCTAATTTAAAAATTTTCTAAACAAAAAGTAAATAACAAATTTAAAAATCTTTTGTTAACCTTCTATTAGTTTTATAAAATTTTGAAAATCAAAAGACAGAAAATAACATGGGATTATAGACCACAATAAACTGATATTACATTGTTTATGATATTAGTTGGTTTTTAAAATGTGGAAATGCTTAATGTGTTTGAAAATGTCACCGGGCGGTGGTGGCGCACGCCTTTAATCCCATCACTCAGGAGGCAGAGGCAGGTGGATCTCTGTGAGTTCAAGACCAGCCTGGTCTACAGAGCTAGTTCCAGGACAGGCTCCAAAGCCACAGAGAAACCCTGTCTCGAAAAACCAAAAAAAAAAAAAAAAAAGAAAAAAAGAAAAAATGTTACTTTATAGTGTTAGCAAATCATTCTTTGTTTGTTTTAGTCATTTCTTCATTTCTTTACATTTTTTTTAAAAGTAAACTATCTTTTTTTATTTTACATACCAATCCCAGTCCCCATACCTCTCCTCCTCCCAAATCCTCCCCTTCTTCCCCCAACCCACCCAACATCTACTTCACAGAGAGGGCAAGGCACATTGCTCCAAGGAAGGACCAAGGCCATCTGCGCTATATCCAGGCTGAGCAAGGTATCCATCCAAAGCAAATGGGTTCCAAAAAGCCAGTTCAAGCAGCAAGATCATATCCTGGTGCCACTACCAGTGGCCCTGCAGCCTGCCCCAGCCACACAAATGCCACCCACATTAAGAGGGTCTAGCTTGGTCCTGTGCTGGTTTCTGCCCTGTCCGGCTGGAGTTGGTGAACTTCCATTAGCTCAGCTAAGCTGTTTCCGTGGCTGTTCCCACCATGGTCATGATGGGGATTGCATTGAATCAATAGATAATGGAGCTTGATGTCAGGGATGGTGATACCTCTGGAAGTGCCTTTTTTCTACAAGATTTTTTTGACAATCTCCATATGAAAAATGTAATATTCTTTCAAGATCTGTAAAGAATTAATTCTGTTGGGATTTTGATGGGGATTGCATTGAATCAATAGATTGCTATTGGTGGGATTGCCTTTTTTATTATGTTGATCCTACCTATCCAAAAGCATGTGGGATCTTTTCATTTTCTGGTATCTTCTTCAATTTCTTTCTTCAAAGACTTATAGTTCTTGTTGAATAGGTCTTTCACTTCTGTGGTTAGTGTTTATTCCAAGATATTTTCTGTTATCTGTGACTACTGTGGAGGATGATGCTTCTTTGATTTGTTTCTCAGCTTCTTCATCATTTATATATAGGAGGGCTACTTAATTTTTTTAGTTGATCTTGTATACTGCTACATCACTGAAGGTAGCTGGTGAAGCTTTGAGGGTCACTTATGTATACTATCATATCATCTGTAAAAAGTGGAAGTTTGACTTCTTCCTTTCCAATTTGTATCCCGTTGATCTCCTTTTGTTATCTCATTGCTCTAGCCAGAGTTTCAAGAACTATGTTGAATAGATATGGAGAGAGTGGACAGCCTTGTCTTGTTACTGATTTTAATTGAAGTGTTTTCAGTTTCTCTCCATATAATTTGATGGTGACTGACTGATTGTTGTATATTGCTTTTATTATGTTTAGATACGTTCCTTGTATCCCTGATCTCTCTAAGACCTTTATCATGAAGGGGTGTTGGATTTGATCAAATGCTTTTTCAGCATCTAACGAGATAATCACATGTTTTATTTCTTTCAGGTTTTTTTTTTAATTTTGTGGATTACGTTGATAGATTTTTGTATGCTGATCTATCCCTGCATCTCTGAAGCCAAGTTAATCATGGTGAATGAATTTTTGATGTGTTCTTGGATTCAGTTTGCCAGTATTTTATTGAGTACTTTTGCCTATATGTTCATGAGAGAGATTGGTCTGTAATTCTCTTTCTTGTTTGAGACTTTGTGTGGTTTTGGTATCAGGGTAACTGTTGCCTCATAAAAAGAGTTTAGCAGTATTCCTTCTGTTTCTATTGTGTGGAACACTTTGAGGAATATAGGTATTAGGTTTTCTTTGAAATTATGGTAGAATTCTGCACTGAAATGATTTGGTCCTGGGCTTTTTTTGGTTGGGAGACTTTTGATGATGACTTCTTTTTCCTTGCAGGTTATAAGTCTATTTAAATTATTCACCTCATCTTGATATTATTTTGGTATGTGGTGCCTATTCAGAAAATTCTCCATTTCTTTCACATTTTCCAAATTTTTGGAGTACAAGTTTTTCTAGTAAGACCTAATGATGCTCTGGATTTTTTTCAGTATCTATTATAATGTTCCCCTTTTCAAGTCTGATTTTGTTAATTTGGATGTTCACTCTCTGCCTTTTGATTAGTTTGTGTAAAGGTTTGTTTATCTTGGTGATTTTCTCAAAGAATCAGTTATTTGTTTCATTGATTCTTTGTATTGTTTTCTTTGTTTCTATTTTATTGATTTCAGCCTTCAATTTGATTATTTCCTGTCATCTACTTCTCCTGGGTGAGTCTGCGTCTTTTTATTCTAGAGCTTTCAGCTGTGTTGTTAAATTGCTAGTGTGAAATTTCTCCATTTTCCTTATGTAGGCACTTATTGCTATGAACTTTCTCTTAGCCCTGCTTTCATAGTGCCCCATAGGTTTGGGTAAATTGTGCTTTCATTTTCTTTGAATTCTAGGAATTCTTTAATTTCTTTCCTTATTTCTTCCTTGACCCAGGGGTGGTTCAGTTGAGTACTGTTCAATGTCCATGAGTTTGTAGGCTTTCTGCAATTAGTGTTATTGTTAAACTCTAACTTTAAACCATGGTGATCCATTAAGATACAAGGGGGTTATTTCAATAATTTTGTATTTGTTGAGGTTTGCTTTGTTTCTAAGTATGTAGTCAATTTTAGAAATGGTTTCATGAGGTGCTGAGAAAAAGGTATATTCTTTTGTATTTGGGTGAAATGTTCTGTAGATGTCTGTTAAGTCCATTTGTGTAATGATATAAGTTTCTTCTCTTATTTCTCTGTTAAGTTTCTATCTGGTTGACCTGTACACTGGGGAGAATAGAGTGTTGAAATCTCTTACTGTTGATGTGTGATTTAAGCTTTAGTAATGTTTCTTTTATATATGTTGGTTTTCTTGTCTTTGGAACATAAATGTTCAAGATTGAGACTTCATCTTGATAGATTGTTCCTATGATGAGTGTAAATTGTCCTCCACCTCTTCTGATTGATTTTAGTTTTAAGTCTATTTTGTTAGATATTAGTATAGCTACACCAGCTTGTTTCTTAGGACCATTTGATTGGAAAACCTTTTCCCAATGCTTTACTCTGAGGTGGTGTCTGACTTTGAAGTTGAGGTGTGTTTCTTGTGTGCAGCTGAAGGCTGGATCCTGCTTTCATGTCTGTTCTCCTAGCCTGTGTCTTTTTAACAGGTGAATTGAGACCAT
Organism: Ondatra zibethicus; assembly: GCA_004026605.1. Lineage (NCBI taxonomy): Eukaryota > Metazoa > Chordata > Mammalia > Rodentia > Cricetidae > Ondatra > Ondatra zibethicus. The sequence goes on along the minus strand of PVIU01010567.1, from coordinate 24,810 downwards.
TGATATTAAGAGATATTAATGACCAGTGATTGTAATTCCTGTTAATTTTTGGTGATAGTGTTTGTGTGTTTCCCTTCTTGTGGTTTGCTGGTGTGAGGTTATCTGTTGCCTGTGCTTTTGTAGATGAAGTTAGTTTCTTTGGGTTGGGGTTTTCCTTCTAGTTCATTCTGTAGGTCTGGATTTGTTGATAAGAATTGTATAAATCTGGTTTTGTCATGGAATATCTTGTTTTCTCCATCAGTGGTGATTGAAAATATTGTTGGTATAGTAGTCTGGGCTTGCATCATGGTCTCTTAGTGTCTGCAGTACATCTGTTCTGGACCTTCTGGCTTTCATTGTTTCCATTGAGAAATCAGGTGTAATCCTGATAGGTCTGCCTTTGTGTGTTACATGACCTTTTTCCTGTGCAGCTCTTAATATTATTTCTTCATTCTGTATGTTTTATGATTTGATTATTACATGGCAAGGTAATCTTTTCTTTTGATCTAGTCTATTTGGTGTTTGTAAGCTTCTTATACTTTCATAAAGATATGTCTTTAGGATAGGAAATTTTTCTTCTATTGTTTGGTTGAATATATATTCTGTGCCTTTGAGCTGGAGTCTTCTCCTTCTTTTATCCCTATTATTCTTTGGTTTGGTCTTTTCATGGTGTCCCAGATATCCTGAATTTTTTGTGTTAAGAATTCGTTGGATTTAATATTTACTTTACTGATAAATATGTTTCCTCTATAGTATTTTCAACATCTAAGATTCTCTCTTCCCTCTCTTGTATTCTGTTGGTTATGCTTTCCTCTGTAGTTCTCATTCATTTACCCAGATTTTCCATTTCCAGAATTCCCTCAGTTTGTGTTTTCTTCATTGGGTCCATTTCAGTCTTCAAGTCTGAAATATTTGAACTCTTAGCTTATTTGCTTAGTCTGTTTGATTGTTTTTTATTGGATTCCTTGTGTTTCTTTAAGAGATTTATTTTTTTTGTTTGTCTATTCCTCTTTCTTTCAGGGAATTTTTCATTTCCTCTTAAAGGTTTCCATCATCTTCATACATTTACATTTGAAATAGTTTTTTTCTTCTTCTTCTAGGTTAGAATGAACATGTCTTCTTGCTGTATGACCACTTGGTTCTGGATTTACCATGTTGCTTTTGAGGTTGTTGAATGAATTTTTGCATTGGTGCCTACCCATCTCTTCCTTTAATTGATGCCGGCAGTGATTTTTGTCTCTTGGTCCATTCCTTGCAGTTGCTGTCTGTGTCTTTGGGAACTATTCTTGGTCTGCTCTGTACTGTTACTGACTGTGTTTCAGGGGGTGGCTGAGATCTCTGATGGCTAATTCTCGTGCTCCACTTTCTTGGTCTGTTCTTTTGGTTAGCTCATGGTCCACTCTGTGTAATCACAGCCTGTGCGTCAGAGTTCCTCTATTGGTCTCTCTGTAATTGCAGCCTGTGTTTCAGTTTCTCTGAGGTTGCTGGGGTGGGGAGCTTGGTTAGGAAGATCTGGGGGCAGAGTGGGGCTTTTAGCTTACAGGGTCTGATCGATGGGGGGGGGCGGTGTTGGTGTAGTTTATGTGTAGGAGGCTTGCCTCCTGGCTGGCTAGAGAAGCTGAGGATGATGAGGGAGGGGCCTGGGGTTTTGCTCCAGTACAGAGGGCCTAGAGAGTGGGTTACTCCACTGTGTGAGTGATCCCTCACCTCATGATCCTCTCTGTGTAGTTGCAGTCTGGGTTTCAGAGTTCCTCTGAGGTATAAGGGGATATGAGAGCTTGGGGGTGGAGTGGAACTTATATCTTGCAGGGTTCAATCAATGGGGTGGGGGTGTTGGAGCAGCCTACCTGCAGGAAGCTTGCCTGCAGGCTGCTTAGAGAAATTGAGGCAGGTGAGGGATGGGTCTGGAATTTTTCCCCAGTATGGAGGGCCTAGAGACTAGGGTGCCCCACTGGGTGGGTAGTCACTCACCTCTTGGTCCTCTCTGTGTAGTTGCAGACTGTGTTTCAGAGTTTGTCTGAGGTTGCTGGGCGTAGGAGAGTTTGGGGGCAGAGTGGAGAGGAAATCATTCTTTCCCTCATATAAAGTTCTACTCTGGTGAAACATTACAAAGGCATCAATGAGCATTAACATAACCAAAGATTAGGAAACCATCCTGAATAAAGGGAAGAGCAGAAGGTATATATGGGAAGAATATAAATATAACTCTGTTCTCAAATTTTATTTGCTTATAAAAAATTTTGAGCAAGCTTTTCTGTTCTCTAGCATCTACCATTCATATATCACCCCCCAAATCTGTCTGTATCACTCCCTCTTTCTCTCAAAATTAGAAAAAAAATTGATAAAAAGCCAATAAGACAAAACTTAAAGCAAAGAGTCCACTAAAGCATGGATGCCGTTTAAGCTTCTCCTTGTAGGAGATGTTAAATAACACAAGTAGACGACATTCAGACACACAGTCTCTGCAGCACTCAGTCCTAAATGCAATGTCCTTATTACAAACTGCCATGAGACAAAAAGCCCACAAAGAGCAGAGGAAGAGGACACAAATCCCCATGCCTAAGCAAGAGGACTTTTGCTGCAAAAGTGTTAGCAAAGAAAAAGTCTTTCTTTTTTTATTTTTTTCAATGCAGTGTCACTAGGTGTACCAACCATACTCCATGGCACTGAGCCCAAGTGTGCTTGACCAAAAACATTGAATTTGATAAAATGACTTCTTCAGTGCTGTGAAGAATTGCCACACTTTCACTTTTAACAGGTGAGGCTTTTGCCACATCTCATTGTTCTTTCCCTGCCTTGACTCAGAGTCATTCAAGAAAAACTAGCAAATGTAGACTCTCTTTCCAAAATGAATAATTGAATTTATAACCCAGATGTTTTTTATATTGTCCATAGATCAGGGATTCTTCAAGGCCAGTTGAGATGGGCAGAAGTCATCATGATATATTGGTTCCTTTTGTCACATTAAGCATGGTGGCACACACCTATAATTTATCTCTTCAACTAGGAGCCAGAGGCAGGCGAATCAATTAGGGTCTGCTTTAACTATGTAGTTATTCAAACCTACTTTAACTTACACGCAAAGCTATCTGAAACAAGAAAAAGATGTGTTTGTACTTGTGTATATTTATAAAGCTTCCTAAGTATTTTTAAATGTGTTTAATAGAAAATAATGATGCCTGTATAATTAGTAAAAACATGTTTTTACTTTATTTGACTTATTTCGATTATATACTATAATATTTTTTATTATTTTACGTTTTAAATGCAAATTATAGAGGGATATACATTGTATTGTTATACTGATAGTTTACAGAAGTAAAGACAGCTGAGATACATTTTTTGTCTGTTTCTATCTGTCTATCATCTATTTATTTATTTAATTTTTTGAGGAAGGATTTCTCTGTGTAGTCATGGCTGTCCTGGAACTCAGTCTGTAGCCTAGGCTGGTCTTGAACTCACAGAGACCTGACACCCGCTGCCTCCAGAGTGCTGGGATTAAAAGAGTGTGCAAACACTACCTGGCAGAGATATTCTTATAAAGTAAAATATAAAGAGAGAAATGTTCCATTTTTTAGTCTTCTCAAGAACATTGCAAACATAGATGTCTATTTCAATTTAAAATGTTTTTATTTGTTAACATAAATAGGGCAAACCTCAAACTGCCTGTTGAATGATTAAATTTCATTCTCTTTTATGAAATAATAATATCAATAATACAATATGAGGAAACCTCTGAGGAATGTTGAACCTGCAAGAGCTTTGATATTAGGAACTTTCCAACCATAGCAAGGACATCATTTCTAATTTTAGAATCTTGGCTAACAAAAACAAACTAAAATCATTACTGGTTATTCAGCTGTTTAGTGCTGCATAATCCACAATGCACATTAGTGAACACTCATTCTTGTATAATTACCATTTGTTCCAGGTAAAACATCCAATTGCTGGGTAACAGTTTGTTGCCATATACCCCATGGGAGCAAGATATTGCAGGAAAATAAGACAGATATAGATTGGTAGCTAATCATCAACAGCTTAAATAATCAGTGAGAAGAAAAGAATTAAGAAGGAAATTCTAAAATGACAGCTAAAAATACAAAATAATTCAAATAATTTTCCTGAATTTTGTATCTTAATTCTACAAAGCTTTTAAATAAAATTCCCTACTCTTTGATACTGGTGGTTCATTGTTTGCTCTTCTGTATTGGAACAAGATAGCCATTTTTTTCCTTCTTTATGTTACAAAAAAAGATATATTACTGATCATTAAACTTTTTTCTTTTAATCTTTTACATGTTCTTTGTGGTTCAAGGGATCCTCTGAGGTTCAAGTCATCTTCTTCATTTCTGGAAGGCATTACTAATTTAAGTGCTTCAAATAGCTAGGGTTTCTAGAGCATGCAAAGTGTACACCACACTCCAGTGGGTGATTACTTCTAACAAACATATTAGAAGAAAGCCACCCCCTCACTATAATTACGAGTACTGAAGGTAGTTCCTCAAGGGGTAAATAGCCTTGAAAATGTATAACAAAGGAAATGGAAAACTAATCTTGCTCAAAAAGTGGGCAAACTTTGTAACCACTTTTTGCTGCATTAATTCAGCAGTAGATTTCTTTCATTGTCCTTCAGTCATTGATAGTAGACGTTAATTGCATGTTATTTTCATGTCTTGTGCAAAGATGCTATAATTTTGAAGATACTGATTTAATAGAGAGAACCAACCAATTCTGTGTCACAGATTTTTGAAAACCTGATACTTTTCAAATATGGCATGCTTTTCCCCCCATAACTCACAAGATCACTAAAGTGAAATGAGGTCTGGTGTGGAGTGTAACAAATGAAGTTCTTGTATTTAAAATAATACATAATTTCTAGGTAATGACTTGTTACATTGATCCACCAAATGCATGTTGAGTGTATGGAGAATTCAATGAGGCAGAAAACAGTTTGAAATATGGATACGCTGCAAGAGATATGAAAGAATGGTGGTGTTAAGAGAGTTGGAAATGATAAATTAGCATTGTAGAAAGTTGAGTAAAATTAATACTAGAAAAAACAATGCTTTACAAAGAAAAGTCTTTATGAGGTTGATTCTGAAGCAGGTTTTCAAGAAGAAGGTTGGGTATTGATTAACATGACCGTGCTTAGAAATTAATCAGTAGTTTCAAAAATTATAATAAAGATGTTTCACATAAGGATTTGAGAGAATTTGTTTGGTTCATGAGTTTCAATCAAGGTGTTATGTGAAAGAAAATGATGTAAGATTTGTGTAGTACATGATTTTGATTCAAAGTAATTAGACTTTCCACATATTCATGAAGAAAGCTATTCTCTCAGCTTGAAAGGGAATGCCATTAGGCAGTTATGTACAGATGCTAGAAGGAAAAATGAACTTCCTCAAACTAAATACCAACTGCCTATTCAGCTAGTTTCCTGCTTGCTAGAATTGCAATCTGGCTACTTTTCTCCTCATCTATACCATTATTTTTTAATGTTTCTACCCAGGACCAGAATACAATAGTCAATCTCTTTAAATTAAGCCTCCCCTCTCTCTGTCTCTCTTCACTCTTTTCATAATAATTTATTTACCTTTATCAAATAAGTTTTCTGTAAACAATTCTGATTGCATATGGCATAATTTTCAGACCTCTAATGGTATCTTTTTCTTCACATTTTGGATTGGTACAAATTGGTTCAGGCTGTGAATTTTAAATAATTGTAACTAGGCTGAAGCATATTTTTTAATCAAATAGAAGCCACTACAAGGGAAATGAGTAATGCAATGGGGATCGTGAAAGCTATGGGAGATGACAGGGAGGACAAAGTAAGCGAAGAAGGAAATGAATAAAAGAACAAAACGAAATGGGATGCCAGAGAAGGCAATATCGATATGGGTATAAAGAAGGGGGAGGAAATATTTTTTTCTTGTATGGAATGTGAATATGATCTTATTGAGGCAGCACATATATAAAACAATCCACATGAGTTGGCTCTGTTGGCTTTACTCCAAAATTCCATTTCCTATGTTTTTAACATTAATTTGTTAAAGGAGGTGAACGGCTATGGTATGTCTAACTGAAACCACAAACAAGACCTAGCTTAATGATAAGGGTAATTTCCAAGCACAATTAGAGCCCTACAATTGAACTTAATTTCCTTTCTACTACCATCTATGTGTGTACACTAGATGCATTAAGTAACTCCTGGTGTTTATCCACCAGATAAACAATGGTGGTTTACTAAGTTTTAGCAGCTAAAACATTCAGAGACTTTATAAGTTTATTCTTGACTTAATGTAGTTGAAACAATTTGCACTTATGTGATGTCACATACTAACCTAGTTTCAAGCAGAAATGATTATAAATTGACTGTGGTCATGATTCAATATTCTATTTATTGATTAGTAGGTATGAAATTAATTTTGCTATTTAAACATAAGAAAAATGGTGAAAAGGACTTATTTTGGAATAGAGTTAAAGCTTTTTCACCAAAACCAATTCTTACTCAATTAGTTGATATTTTATAGATCCAAACTATGTCCTTCATGTGTTTTAATTTTTTTCTTCTGATGGCTGCACAAATGTTTTATTCTTAATTTTTTATATTAACTTTTTTATTCATTAGGTTTATCCATTTATTTTACATCCCTATTGCACCTTAACCTCTCCTCCCATTCCCTGCCTCCCCATCACTTTTGTGCCATCTCCCCAAATTCATTCTCCTCTATTTCTGTTCAGAAATGCCAAGCCTTCTGTGGTATCAACAAAGCATGGCATACCAAATTGAGGTAGGACTAAACTCCCGCCTCATATGAAGTCTGGGGAAGGTAACTCAGTATGAAGTGTGGACCTTTTTTTTATAATAATATAAAATACTGTGATCAATATTCACTTAAAACTCACCAGTTTGTTTTTAATCCTCATTGGATTAAATTTAGAAATAAGCTGATTCTTATGCATGATAAAAATTGGAAAGAAAGATCTTGGGAATACTGATATCATCTTGAAAGTTGGTGGGAAGTGTACAGTGGTGAGGTCTTTTTACCCTTGAGCTTGAAGGAAGATAATTGAATTAAAAATAATTGTGGTTTTTTTTGCCAGGAGTGTAGCATGTAAAAAGAATGGCAAAAAAATAGACAATTGGCAAAAATGCACTGCTGAGGAAGCCCTCCTGCACAGTGACTTGATAGTCAATAACAACAATGTGCTGTACATTTCAAATAGTCAGAAGAAAGTATTTTGAAACCATTTGACATAAAAATAACCAATGTTTGAAAGAGTGGATGTATGCGACCTGATTGGAAATATTATGCCATATGCACATATATTGAAATATTCTATAGGACTCCTAAATCTTAATAATTACTGTACTTTTCTGTATTATGTTAAAAAGTTAAATAATTAAATGATATGAGTTTTATTTTAATCCATAAATGTGTATACATGAAAATGTTTTTTCTTATCTAGCAAAACTTGATCTCTGCCAAATGGTTGAGAATTGATTCAATTGAATATTTAAGTGAAACAAAACAAATAATGCAATTGAGAAAAAGTATTGTTATATTTTTCCACTCATAAAACTGAAAACTCAGTCTTCACTTTGGTACATAAGATACCTGATCCCTGAAGTCATTAAACCTTACATCATCACATCTTCTAACATTTTTAATGGAGTTGATATATAAACAAGTGCTATTATAGTACAAAGTGTAGAATTGGTTGAAGTTGACTTGTCTGGATTTTGAAAATATAGCAACTAAAATAATAGGTGAAGGTATAGAAGTTAAAAAATAAACACTCCCATCAATACTATGAGTCAATAAATTACATGTCTTTGAACACTAACAGCTTATTTACTTTTAGAAATTGTCCTCAGTGGGAAAATAATGTTTGAGTATAATGACATAGAATAATCTTTCTATAATACATAGTGCTGTCTCACAATTGTTTGTGAAGGTTATTTATTGTTAAACACGATGAAGTTTTCCAAGATTTTGGACTGAGCTCTTTAAATGTTGGCAGTATATGAAACCTGACTTATATACTAAACTTATGAATTAATCAAGAGTACTTTGAGTGAAAATCAATTTGTCATTTATAACATAGGATTATGATCCACCTTATTATGCATTGTGACAATGAAGGATGACATATAGTTGTTAGAAAAAAAGTTTTTAATTTTGTAGCTTCTTGGTATTAGATAAATATTAACAGCTAGGAATGAATTTAATGTGACTTATTATTAAATAAAAGTATACTATTGTTGATAAACTCAGTAGTGACTAGCTTTTTTCTTTTATAATAAATACCTGAGATAAACAAAATTAAATTGTCCAGAGTTGTAGGGAGGTCAGTCCATATCCATTGATTTCCTGCTGTGTGAGTTTGGTAGCAAAAGAGTGAATGGCAGATAAGGCCCATTCTCCTTATGTCATGATAAAAAAAACAGAACGAGAAAGTGAAATTAATTTTCGCAGCATCCTACATACAAACACATGACTCCTTACCTGAGAAATCTACCCCGTCTTCAAATATGCTCAACTTCAAGACTGAGCATTTACAGCATGGGGATCTGTGGTCATTTGTCTAATGATATGATTCTCAGAGGAAAACATCATTTTATTTAGAAGGCTAAAACATTTTCTCATATTAAGATATCACTATGATATGCATTTTGAAGTATTTTGAAGTACTTACTCTGTAGCACTATAGCTAAGCAATTTATTTTTAATATGTAGCCTTAGTTACCATATTCATCTTTGTGAATTAGAGTATAGGAAGATTGTGAAAAAGATAAAACCCAGTGCTGGGTGAACACTCCTAATAGTATTGGACTTCTGTTACATTATTCTTCACAGATTTATTTTTAATACTATCAAAGGCAATGAATATAGAGAAGTCCACTGATTTTTAATAAAGCTACGGAAAGGAATCAAATAAGAAGTGGCATTTTATGTGTTTTATTATGATCTGCCCTGCAACATTCATACATGTGAATTCAGACATATCTTTGCTCTTTTGGGGGGTTTACAATCACCCAGTTTGTTATTTGTGACAAAGAAGACTGCATTCTGTCAAAACTAAATGAAGTGATTGATTATAAAGATTTATCATTTAAAACATTCTCTTGTTTTTTATGCCAATGATACTTTATCTAATGGAATTCTGCTCAGGATATGAGCTATTTATTTTAATGTCATTGCAATCTTTGGAATTTGGTTGGGGAATTGTCTTATATATGAAATGATGTTGTGTGTGAGACTTCAAGAGATCATAATGACACTTAATAATCATGGTGGGAAGGATTAATTTGTGTATTGGTTATAGGGAGTTGTGAGCATTTTTAGAATAGTTTACATATATCTTCAGTATATTGGTATTTCATTACTTAGGAATTAAGTGATAGGTCATGCACTAGACTGAGAAAGAAAATAGCTGGTACACATGCTCTCATATGATTTTTACAGAGTATAATGTCTTTGAATAGGATTAACTTTAAAATATCTCTCTTGGTTAATTTTCACTTTCACACTGAATATTTTATAACTGACAATTTTTATAACACAGCTACTAGCAGCTAATCGCACACAGGACACACATAGAGCCACAGGCATTCTTGGATGTATGTCTCTAATTGCAAAGAGTGTTTCCTTAAGGATGTGCTTCCTTCCTAAGTATTCTCTGCTCTCTCTTTCCTACAAGTATCATGCCATACAATGCATCGCATTAAAGGTTAGTCATCACTTTGATGCATGAGATTCATTTTGCTGTTTGGAAAGTCATAGCTGCTATCGCTGTTTTAATCAAATGCATAATTTAAACAAACATGTAAGAATGTTTATCCATGCATTAATGTCCACTTTGATGATGTTCCCCTATTTTACCTTATGAACTAACATGAAATAAAACAGCAGGATGATTCTGGCCAAGATAGATTAAATCAAAAAGTGTACAGCCATATTGTGTCTTTTCTATTACTAAAATGAACACTGGAGTGTGTTACATGTAAAATTATATAGGTTTTATATTATACTAGAAAATAACAAGAAAGAGAATTAGGGATTTTTATATTTAAGAATTCTAAAGCAATCTATCATCCCTGCAAGCAGAGTTCTATTTATACATGCAGAAATCTTAGTGTTTTCAAGCATAAAGAAGGATTTAAATTTCCAAATCTCAAACCTTAATATATGAGGATGTATATACATATACAGAGACACATACAGGTACACGTGAATATACACACGCATACACAGACTCACATACACATAGACATACACACATATTCACAAAGAAACTCATACAAACACACACACAGACACAAAAACACACATGAGTACTTTCCAAAGTTTGCTATTGGATATTTCATACAATACATCTAAGAAATTGCTTTCATAATTTGTGTTTAGGGGAAAGCCAGATATTTAGATCACATTTCAAACATGAAATAATCTATTGAAATGACTTCACATTACCACATAAATTAGACAATCAAATATGATATTTTATTATATTATGTTTAATAATATAAACTAAGTTATAATTAAGGTCATTTTTAAAGTAATCTTTGGAGAAAATTATTTTTAACTTTGTAAGCAGGATTTTTTTGCTCTTGTTTGTTCTGTCCTATTCCAGTTTGTTTCTTTTTATTTTATATTAATTTATTTTTCTAGATGCCTCTGTTATTTAATGAGAGAGAATGTACAGATATATTTATTGTGAAGAGAGTTTGAGAGGATGTGGAAGAAACTGGGGAGCAAAATCCATTATCAGAATATATGGCACTTCACAAAAAATGGTTTTCAGAAAAGAATGGAGAAAATGATCATGACAAAGACATATTTAAAATTTTTGAATGCTCCTTGAATGCTGTAAAGTAGATAACTCACAGGTAAATTTTCTGCAGATTCCTTACAGTTTGCCATGTCTAGATAATCTAACACTGAAAGGTGATCTTTTATGGTCCTCTATTTGAAATTCAAATGCTGGACCTCTGTGGAACCAGGCCAGAGCCAATGTCCTCTGCTGGGGCCCAAGCAAGGGATCTGAACAAACTGACATCTGGGACTGGAGAGCAACTTCTGCAGCTCCAGAGCACCTAGCGAACTGAAGAAATGTGCAGGGACCTCTGGCCTGACTGAAATCTTGGCCCTACCCCACCATGAGGAACAGCCATCTGAGCCATGGATCCACTGGCACCTGGAAGAATGATCACCAGAGATACAACCCCCAACTACACCAGTCAGAGCAAAAGATCAATAGACAAGATAAAAACACACTCAACACCACAAAGGGCAAGACAACACCAACAAAAACTAATGGCTCTAAAACAACAAGATTTGAACACCCCAATACAGATGAAGCATACGAAAATTACCTAAGAAATAAATTTAGGATAATGTTTGAGGCCCTTACAGAGGAAATAAAAAATTCTTTCAAAGAAATGGAAAAAAAAACCAAAACTTGGACGTAATCAAGAAATCCCTTAAAGAAGACAAAGAAAAACAAATCAAACAGGTGAAAAAAAATGATTCAAGATCTGAAAATTAAAATAGACACAAACAAGGAAACACAAACTGAGAGAATTCTGGAAATGGAGAATATGGAAAAACAGTCAGGAATCAAAAGTGTAAGCATAAACAGAAGAACACAAGAGATAGAAGAATATCAGGCATTGAGGGAAAAAATAAAGAAATTAGACTCATCAGTAAAAGAAAACAGTAAATCTAACAGAATTTTAACACAAAATATCTAGGAAATATGGGACACAATGAAAAGACCAAACCTAAGAGTAATAGGGATAGAAGGAGAAGTCCAACACAAAAACACAGAAAATATATTCAACAAAATCATAGAAGAAAACTTTTCCAACCTACAGAATGATATGCCTATGAAGATCCAAGAAGGTTACAGAACACCAAATAGACTGGATCAAAAAAAAAAAAAAAGTCACCTTGCCACTTAATAATCAAAACACTAAACATACGGAGTAAAGAAAACATATAAATAATGACAAAGAAAAAAGGACAATAACATACAAATTCAGACCTACCAGAATTATACCTGACTTCTCAATGGAAACAAGAAAAACTAGAAAGCCCTGGCCAAGTGTTATGCAGACATTAATAGACCACGGATGCCAGCCCAGATTACTACAACCAGCAAAACTTTCAATCACCAATGATGGACAAAACAAGATATTCCATGACAGAAGCAGATTTAACCTATACTTAGCCACAAACCCAGCCCTACACAAAGTAGTAGAAGGAAAACTTTAACCCAAGGAAGTTAGCTACATCTACACAAACTCAGACAATAGATGATCTCACAGCTGCAAATACCAAAGAAGGGGAAAATGCATACATAATAACATCTCAAACAATGAAAACTAAATTAACAGGAGATAGCAATCACTGGTCATTAATATCCCTTAATACAAATGGACTCAACTCACCTCTAAAAATACAAATTGGATATGAAAACAGAATCCTTCCTTCTGCTGTGTTCAAGAATCACTCCTTAACCTCAAAGACAGACATCACCTCAGAGTAAATGGTTGGGAAAAAATTCCAATAAAATAGACCAAAGAAATAAATTGGTGTAGCTATCCTAATATCTAACAAAATAGACTTCAAACTAACATCAATCAAAAGAGACAAAGAAGGACATTTCATATTAGTTAGAGGAAAAATCCATCAAGAGGAAATCTCAATACTGAACTTCTATGCCCCCAATACAAGGGCACCCTCATATGTAAAAGAAACACTATTAAACTTAAATCACACATTAAACCCCTCACACTAATACTGGGAGACTTTAACACCCAACTGTCACAACAGGACAGATCTGCCATACAGAAACTTAACAGAGGTATAGGGGAAATAACAGATGTTATGATTCAAATGGACTTAGTAGACATCTATAGAACAGCCCATCCAAACAAAAAAGAATATCCCATCTTCTCAGCACATCATGGAACCATCTCAAAAAGTGACCACATGCTAGGTAACAAGGCAAATTTCAACAGATCAAAAAAAAAAAAAAAAGGAAAAACCCCATGTATCTTATCAGGCTTAAAATTAGAATTCAATAGCAACACTAATTTCAGAAAGCCCAAACACATGGAAATTAAACAATGCTCACCTGAATCACCAAGGCATAAAGGAAGAAATTAAAGACTTCATAAAATTCAATGAAAATGACCCCACAACATACCCAGATTTATAGTATACAATCAAAGTAGTGTTAAGAATAAAGTTCATAATACTAAATGCCTACATAAAAAAAAAACTGGAAAAATCATACACTAGTGAGTAAACAGAAGGCCTGAAAACTCTAGAACAAAAGGAAGTAAACTTAGCTAGGAGGACTAGAAGGCAGTAAATAAACAAATAGAGAGCTGAAATCAACAAAATAGAAACAAAGAAAACAGTACAAAGAATCAATGAAACCAAGAGTTGATTCTTTGAGAAAATCAACAAAATAGATAAACCTTTATTCAAACTAACAAAAAGGCAGAGAGAGAATGTCAAATTAACAAAATCAGAAACAAAATGGGGGACATAAACAACAGACATGGAGAAAATCCAGAGAACCATCAGGTCATACTTCAAAAAAGTATATTTCAAAAAATTGGAAAACTTCAAGAAAATGAACAATTTTCTGGAAAATATTACTTACCAAAATTAAATTAAGGCCATATTAAAAGATCCATAACTGCTAAAGAAATAGAAATAGTCATCAAAATTCTCACAATCAAAGCCAGGCCAGGGCCAGACAGTTTCAGCACAGAATTCTACAAGATTTTTATAGAATAACTATTACCAATACTCCTCAAATTGTTCCACAAAATAGAAACAGTAGGAGCATTGGAGGGCTACAATTACCCCGATACCCAAACCACAGAAAAAAAATTATTAAGAAAGAGAATTAGTGACCAATCTCCCCCATGAACATTGAAACAAAAATACTCAATAAAATACTAATGAACAGAATCCAAGAACACATCAGAAAATTTATTCACCATGACCAAGAAGGCTTCATCCCAGAGATGAAGGGATGGTTCAACATACAGAAATCTGTCAATGCAATCCACTATATAAACAAACTGGAAAAAAACAACACATGATCATCTCATTAGATGCTGAAAAAACAAAATAAAATAACCCTTTATGATAAAGGTCTTGGAGAGACTAGAGATACAAGGAAACGATCTAAAGATAATAAAGGCAATCAATATACAGCAAGACAAAAGCCAATATCAAACTAAAAGGAGAAAAACTTATAGTGATCCCACTGAAATCAGGAACAAGACAAGGTTTTTTACTTCATATCAATTCAATATCGTATTTGAGATTCTAGCTAGACCATTAAGAAAACAAGAAGAGGTCAAGGGGACACAAATCAGAAAAAAAGTCAAACTCTCACTATTTTCTGATGATATAATAGTTTACACAAGTGACCTCAAAAACTCTACAAGATTAACTCAAAAATGGGACCTTCTGAAATTGAGAAGCCTTTGTAAAATAAAGGACATGATCAAGAAGACAAAACAGCAGCCTACAAAATTGGAAAAGATCTTCACCAACCCCACATTGGACAGAGGGTTGATCTCTAATAACCCAACAAAAAAATGGGTGTACAGCTAAAGAGAGAACTCTCAACAGATGACTCTAAAATGGCTGAAAGACACTCAAAGAAATGTTCAACATCCACAGCCATCAGAAAAATCCAAATAAAAAAAATCTGAGACTCCATCTTATACCTTTAAGAATGGCCAAGATCAAAAACACTGATGACAGCTTATACTGGAGAGGATGTGTGGTAAAGGGAACACTCCTGCATTGCTGGTGTGAGTGCAAGCTTGTATAGACCCTTTGGAAATCAGTAAGGAGATTTCTCAGAAAGTTAGCGAACAACCTACCATAAGACCCAGCAATACCACTTTTGGGTATATCCCAAAGGATGCTCAATCATACCATGAGGACATATGCTCAGCTATGTTTTTAGCAGCATTATTTGTCATAAACAGAACCTGGAAACAACATGAATGCCCCTTGACCAAAGAACGAATAAAGAAGATTAGTAACATTTACACAATGGAGGGAGGAAAATAACATCTTGAAATTTGCAGAAATGGATAGATCTAGAAAATATCATATTGAGTAAGGTCACACAGACCCAGAAAGACAAACAAATATGTTCTCACTCATAAGTGGCTTTTATACATAAACAAATAAAAACCAGTTTGCAATTCACAATCCCATAGAACATAGACAATAGAGAGGATGTTAAGAAAGATATACATGGATCTAATCTCCATGGGAAGTAGAAAAGGACAAGATCTCCTCAGTAAATTAGAAACACGGGGATCATGGGAGAGTGCAGAAAGGGTAGGGGGAGGAAGAAAATTGAGCAGAATAAAATATAGTTTGGTAAAAACAATACAAAAATTCAAAACAAGAAAAGGTTAAAAAAAAAGCAATGCAAATGCTACCAATTTGACTCCTTCTTAATGATCCATAGGAAATACATTCAATACATCACTGCCGTTCTTTGTACTCTTTTCTCCCTTACTGGGAAGCTTAAGAATGACCTAGTCTTTTGGATATTTCTTCCTTTTACTACTTTTCTTTCCTCTCTGTCTAAGTGTCAGTTTTATCCTAATATTTCTATGGAAATATTGAAGGTTTCCTTTTCACAAGACTTTCATCATCTTTAGAAAAAGGTATTAATGTTGGATTTCTGAATGATTCCTTCTCTACTGCTGCCATCCTAAATGGTTGACTAGAATTACGATAATATACCCAATCTACTCAAATAATAGACTAAGTACCCTCACCTTAAATCCTCTTAGAGTGTGTATTTCCAACTTTTAATTTATTTTATTAACATCACTTTACCCTTAATTATGTTGGCATCTTCTACACGATCAAACACTGATTCCATTTTACAGGATTTATAGATAAAAATTTGGAGGAGAGAGAAAAAATGTAGAGCTCAATAAAAAATCAATAAAAAATATAAAAATGTGATGTTGAAGAAAATAATAAAATGTAGAATATTCTACTGAAAAAAATTGGGGAAATAGAGTCAGAACCTAATATTGCTTCCTAGGCTCCAGTGAGACTCATGAAAATCCTTCTGCATCAGCCTCCCAAATATAAGGGTTGCAATTGTGACCTGAAGTGAAATGTCACTGAGTATATTACTTCAGAGTGATGTCAGAAGTTTCGAATTGCTAAAAATCATCTGTAGAAAACATTCCAAGTTGCTGATGATGGGAAAGTTGCTCACTGGTCAAGAAGGAGTTAGTTCAGGAATTTGTACATATCAGAGTTCAACTACTTAGCAAAAAAATGACTTCTGAAGTAACACACTTATTAAAAAATTATTGTAAGTGTCTTGGCTTTTCCTATATAGCACAACATTTTAAAATAACTCTTATGCAAATTCTGCTCATTGTAGAAAATTAATTTTTTTCAACTTCAAATTCAATGTATGCTTTCCTATCACACTTGGAACACAATTGTATTTAGGTAATGAATAACTCATTGGAAACCTGCATTCAGCAAAGGAA
The DNA here is from genome assembly GCA_004026605.1 of Ondatra zibethicus. NCBI lineage: Eukaryota > Metazoa > Chordata > Mammalia > Rodentia > Cricetidae > Ondatra > Ondatra zibethicus. The sequence goes on along the minus strand of PVIU01010567.1, from coordinate 8,249 downwards.
GGGTGGGAAAGAGAAGGTAGGCATTAGGACGGAAGGAAATGAAGGCTCCTTGCACTGGCAGTGTAGTTAATTCTTCTTAGACCATCTGTTAGTGGCTGGATTTGCTCTCTGGCAGGAATTATATTTTTCATTGTCCTCTATGGCCTTTGGATTCTTCTTTCTGGAAGGCTTATTTTGTTCCATTATGAGCTTTGTCCACATGTGAGGTTGGCAATGAAACAGATGTCCTTTACTGGGACTGGAAGCATTAAAATGATACTTTAATGGATGGAGGTTTATTGTATCGAGGACTTGCAGACTAAGGTTGAAATATTTTTTGTTTGATTTTGGTTTTGGTACTATGACTTTAAAAAGGATAAACAAAAGCAAACAATAAGATATCTCTCATATATATGGTTTTTCTATTGTCTTTTGGAGGGCATATTTACCTGTTATCTGTGAAATTACAATGAATTTGTAATATTTTTCTACATTCTAAGAAGATAAAATATATATATATATATATATATATAGGTAGTTAAGTAGTTAGCTAAGGTTAGTTAGATGATAAAAAGACAATCAAATAGATAGATGATAGAAATCAGTATACAAAATTATGGCTACATATGTAATATATAATAAATAGGTAGACACACAAATATTCACAGGCACACAATTATACCAGCTAAAATAGTTGTTAATTACTAATTAGTTAAAAGTGTGTTTAAATTCTGTTACAAATGCCTTAGTACTACTGCTGTTTTCTTCTGCTTTAAGCATCCAAAGCCATTGTCATGAGACAGAAGACTCCCTGCATGTATGAAGTTATCTTCAGCTTAGTAAACTACAAAATGGTGAACTTGCATCCTAATTCAGGAGCATTACCATTCTTTAATCAAAAGAAAGTTCATACATTTTATAATAAAACAAAGTAGACCATACCTAATTGAGGAGTGTTTTATAAAAATGATTTTAAGACTTGGATCATAAAGACATTAAGCATCATTTATATATAGCAGCTAATAATAAATGCCTTTGATGTCAAAGGATTCCCTATATACAACTGTTTCAAATACAAAGTGCAAAGGAGAAGAAAACAAGACAGTCTCTAGCACTACGACATTCCATTTCTATTGCTTTGAAGGTCATGAAATGCCAATAGGTCTTTGAAGGACATCCTTATAGCCATTCTTACCATCTTAGGAGAACTATAATAACATCTAATGACTCATGGGTAAAAGGCTCCATTCACATCTCCATCCTTCCAATTGTTGGCATTTTCAATTAAAAATACTGTTAAAAGGGTGAGTTATTGTGAAGAAGTATATTTGATGATATTTTTTATCCACATCAATTTCCACTGTTTGCCTAAGAACTCATTCAAGCTAATTCAGTGGAAAGACCACAGACCTCTTGGTACTGAGCTGCCTGGGAGCGAGTACATCCAGCTGCTTCACTGTGAGCAACAACAGCTTGCATTTCTACCCAACAATGTTCCACATTATTGGTGTGCTCTAAGTGAATACGTGTAGCCTGTTTTTGGAGAAGGCCTTCCTTAATTTAATTACTATGTTGGTTATATTTAGACTACTATTCTGTTTTATAAAACTCTACTCATTAGCAGGGTAATTAATATACTATATATTTTATTGTCTTAAATATCCTGATCCCAGAGTTACAGAAATAAGATTCTAGCAGGCTTGATTTCCTCCGATAGCTCCCTCCTGGTAAAGTGGAAGTTTCTTTGGTTTTCCATTTGTCTTTGTACTAGCTCTCTTTGGTGTGTCAACATTTCCAATTTCTTATTCTTGTGAGGCTATTCTGGATTTAGGTTCACTACATAATCATTTTTACTTACTGCTTTAAGGACTCAATTTATATTTATATTTCTGCTCATTTTCTAAAATATTATAGATTAAGGTTTTTGAAATGGTATTTTAATAACATGAGATTTAACTCATAATAATACCAAACATAATTTACAACTTCAACAGCACGTGATCTTCTCTATAAAGGGACACAGATAAAATTTTTTTACTAAGCTTTGCTAAAATGTTGTAGGGTCAAATTACCCAGTCTGCCGTGTGAGTCCTTGCCATCTGTTGTTGGACAGTATCCATTAAGCCAACGGCATTTATTATTAAACTTCCATCAAGAAAGTTAAACTTAAGATAAAATCTGCATCAGTTAAGATTAATTTTAAACATAAGCAACAAAGACCCTCAGTTAAATAGGATAGCAGTTCTCACCTGAAGATTGATGAGTATAAGCACTAGGTATAAGGATTGACTTGGGTCTTCAAGTCCTAAGGGATTTGAATCATTTATTTTGTTATTTCAGTACTGAAGGCTCAATTTCTAACGTTGACATTGTGTCCAATCCTCAGTCATTGGGAAAAGATGAAGGGTCATTGACACCTTGCTGTCATTCTTTCATAGAATGTCTAAAAATTCTGCAACAAAATATTACTTCATTTCATTAACCATACATCACAATCTGATTCCCACACATTCACCGGGAGAAAGAGGGTATCCCCTTCTTTCTGGTTCCCAAAGCCCAGCTGAGGAAGAAAAGAGAATATAGAGTGCTGAATCTACACAACTGTCTATGAAATACAAAACTTTGTACCCCTAAAAGATGAGAAGAAAACATGAATATTTTAAAGTTATTTTTATCTATAGTGAATACAAGATACTGGCAAAGAAGCAGTATGTAAGGCCAAGTTAAAAAACAAAGAAACAAAACAAAATAAAAAACAAATAAACAAAAACAACTATGGATATGTGCTGTATTGAAATTTTGATTCAATTAGATTTCCATTGTCTTAATTACCTTACAAAGGTTTCCTCACTAATGCCCCCTTTTCTTTTTGGACACTAGAAATCCTAGACTAGCAAAATCTAAAGGGAACATTTTTATGTTACTGTTATAATTATCTTGGTTCTAGTTACAGATGTGTTTGATTAGAGATATTTAGAAAGGTAAAAAATACAATAAAAGCCCAGCATAACAAATTCATAAATGTGCAAATCAACCATCCTCAGCATATAAGAAATAGTATGTCATCTTTAACTCTAACCTCTTGAGAGTAACCTAAAAATGCAAGATGAGAAAAAAAATGAGTAAGGCCAAGACAGGAAGTGATAGTTGGTATTAATGATAGGAACTGAGGTAGTTGGAGATTAATTCACTGAAACACAAATCCTCACTGTCCTTCATAATTCCTTCTGATGGTCACAGTTTATCCACCACTTCCTAACTCACAATGTTTAATCAGGATGCTGCAGAGTCACATCCAAGGCACCCCTTACATCTCTACCTTTTTGGAATTATTGCTTCTTCCAATTCACATCTTTTGCTTACTTTAAAATTTTCTCTTTCTGCCTCTCTAAAGGCATGCCTAGAATTTGACTGAATTAAATAGTTTATGCTGATTTTCTCATCTAAAGCATCCTAGCATTGCTGAATTCTGCTAATGATTCTTGAGACTGAAGCATGCATATTTCCTAGGATAGGGACGGGGATATACCATATTCATGGCCACCATACTTTTCACCTCGTGAACAAAATATCTATGCAATGAAAGACTGAAGAACTATTTGACTGGAAGTGGCTGAAGCAGTATGGAAACATTGAGCATCTTTGTTATCAGTGAGTGGTGGAAAGATCTGCGTGAAACAGTTATGAGATATTAAAAAAATGTTCTGACACTAATTGCTCTATCTCACTAAGATGATGTTGCTACATTTACTCTACAGCTCAATTCATCATTGTAGCTTATCCAGACTTTAGGCACAGCTATTTTTTACTCTCTACAGGCTCCCTAAATATAGGAAGCTTATTGCATTCTCAGTTGTGTTCAGAACAAATTCCAGACACCTTTATTTAACAAAGTTCTTAAAGGAACATAGCATTCTACCTTCATAGTTGGTCATTTAAAGAAGTTAGTAAAGAAGATCTATTTATTTAGTAACATACAAGTGACATTTTCTATCTGCAAAATAAACTGTGAAGGTTTAAAATATCAGTAATATTAACTTAATCCTAAAAAAATCTTGATTTTCTTCAATGAACCGTTGAGAAAGGCTGTTTTCTTCCTTACCTAAACTTGCAAAATCAGAAACCTTACAAAACTGGCTAAGAGATAATTACAGAGATCAAGAATATGGAGGCAGATGTTAACTTATATTAATTACTGACAGATCTTTGGAGATTGGATATAAGAACAATATGTGCCTGCTTAATATTTACATTAGAGTAATATTAACTAACCATTTCAACCTTTGATTTTTCTACATGACAGAGGCAGGCTGGCTAATTGCGAGCACAAGGGAAGATGGCCACTACAGGTCCTTTTTTATTCCCAAATCCTTTGAAAACTTTTACTTTCCTGGAACCGAATGAATAAGGGATTAAGAGAAAGGTCTAGAATGTAACCTAATAAACATCACTCTATAGAGAAAGAGGAAGAGGGAAGGACAGTGTTCTTACTAGACTCTCTCACTGAATGTATTCAGCTTTCATTCTTGCCTCTTTCAAAATGCTCAGTTTTTCTTATTTAATATCTAGTAGGTTATCAGTCTGCCCCATCCCTCTACCACCACACCCTTCCCCCATGCTCCCAACTTTTGCCTGGCGATCATGTCTGCTGCCTATTTCCAGGAGGATCTATATATGTTTTTCTTTGGGTTTACCTTATTATTTAGCTTCTCTAGGATCATGAAATATAGGCTTAATGTCCTGTGTTTATGGCTAGATAATGGCACTGGGATTTGTCACTACTGCATGTATTGGCTTTTTGGGATCCTATTCTCTTTGGCTGCCTACCTTCCTAAGCCTGGATGTAGGGGGAAGGCCTTGGACTTCCCATAGGGCAAGGTACCTTGCCCTCTCTTAGGACTGAGGGGGGTGAGGGGAAGGGGGTGGGAGAGCAGGAGGGAAGTGGGAGGAGGGGAGGAAGTGGGAATTTTGATTGGTATTATTTATAAAGTAATAAAGAAATAAATTTAAAAAATCTAATAGGTTTAGTAGACAGACAGTTTAAGATCACACTGTCAGTGACTCTGTTTTCATTTTGTTTTGTTTTGTTTTGAGACCTGGAACTTGCTCTGTAGACCAGGCTGGCCTCAAACTCACAAAATTCCACCTACCTTTGCCTCCGGAGTGCTAGGATTTAAAGGTGTACACCACCATCATATGATATATTCTGTTCTAAATTTTAGGTGTTTATTTCTATAATTTATTAGTTTTTTGAGTATTTTGTACAATGTGTTTTGGTCATGTTCACCTCCATAACACAACATCCCTGAGATCCTCTTGCCTCAGTCCTCCCAACATTGTGACTTCTTTTTTTTGTTTGTTTGTTTGTTTGTTTAAAGCTAAGTATGATTGTACTGCCTGTATGATCTTGTATGTATGCCCTTACACTGGTGCTTGGTTGTTCTAGCAGGCCCAACGCTCAACGAAAACTGATTCTTCCTCCCCCAGCACTTATCATTTGCCAATAGTTCCTTGTCTGTGGATAGGACTTTGTGCTCCTATCCCTCTCTGGTCTGTGATATAGTCTGTGTTCTGTGATATAGCTTTTATACATGTGATCACTACTTCTTTTAGTTCATATATGCACCTTTTCCTCTTCCTCAATGAGATCTCAGTCTTTCTCGCTGTCTCTGTCACCAAAATCTTATCATGTGTGTGTTTGGGGGTTTGCATAGGGGTGTGTGTTTGTCGGTCTGTGTGTATGTCTCTCTCAGTCACTTCCTAAGCTTTTCTAATATTGTCAGTAAGAGTTTATGAGGTAATTTATTTTTGCTATTGTGTAAGAGGCTGAATAATTTATAATTTTTTTATTGTTATTACCTAACTATACAAAAAGATTATACTTTTTATTTTTCTCTTAAAAATAAATTATTAAAAATATATTTATATTTATGCATATCGCTGAGTATTTTGGAAGGTGTTTTATGAATCAGTATATATTAATTAACTATATTAATTTGTGTTAATTTGAATGAAGTAACATTAAACTTAAGATTTAGAAATAATGCATAGGAATGCAGAAATTAAATCCCTTCTCCTTGGAGTAAGATCAAACCCAGAACTGAATTCTGTACTATTCTCTTTCTTTCTTTGTGTTTTGTCATTTTCTGCCTGTATTCTTTCTGTCATATGACTATGCGTTGCTGTCTGCCTGATGTTAAGTATATTCTCTGTCCTCCTGTCTCTCTGTGTGTGACCCAAACAAAGAGCTTTGATCTATGTGTGAACAGCACATAGAACATCTCGGGGAGAAAAAAAATGAAGGACACTTTACAAAAATCTACGACAGCACTTAAAAGAAATCAAGTCAATGACTCCAAGTGAACCAGATAAGAGATAAAAATGCTATTAAGCAATATCCTTATGTAGCTCCCAACATTTACATTGGCTATTAATTTTTATAAAACGGCTTTCACCTTATTCTCTAATTTCAACATATATTAGTAGAACATGCATGTGCACATGCATTATTCATGTGTCAGAAGCATAGAAGGATATATATATATATATACATATATATATATAATTTAAGAGAATAGCTATGCAGTAGCTTAGGCTGTAAAAGTTGATTATATAGGCAATCTAAGGAAAATGAGTTTAGCTTTTATCTTGTAATCTTGAAGGAAGGTTAAAGAAAATTACTAAATACATAGTAGGTTATCAATTTTAAGTTTAAGTGACCTCAAGCTGTTTTACTAACGTTGGCTCTGATATAAAGTAAAGTCCAAGTCTCTGAATGTAAGATATATTTTCATAAAATCATATAGCCACATTACTCTAAGGCATAAAATTAAAATAATAGAGCAGAGATAGTCTTATATTATTAAAGTGAGTTGAAAAGAAATGTGATGATTTGGAAGTTTAATTCTTACTGCTCCAATATAAATTACATAGAACTGATGAATGTACGTTTTGATGGATTTTTATTTGTTAATGTTATGTGCATGAGCATTTTGTCTGGATATCTGTAAGTGTAGCTTGTGTGTGCATGATTCCTGCAGAGGCCAGAGCAAGTATATCCTCCTTGGAACTGGAGTTACACATGTTTGTGACCTGCTTTATGGGCACTTGCATTATATACTTGGGTCCTCTATAAAAGCCACAGTTGTTCTTAACTCCACAGCTGTCTCTCCAGCCTCATTATTTGTAGTTGCATCCCTAATGCTAACTCATTTCAGAAATCTTCCAAACATGAGAACATTTGGCATATAGCTCATGTCACACAGAAAAGTACAGAGTTCTGTGCTTGCTTTTAGTAGTTGAAAATCATTGTTTTTTCCTAACTTTATGGTATAAATATAACTCTCCATATTTGGCAATGTCAAATAAGTAACATCACCGCAATCAAAAAACAGCTAATGCCACATTATGTCGTCAGTAAATAGAAAGCTTTTTTTTTATGTGTGTCGTGCATGTGTGATTTTATGGGGGTGAGGGCATAATTGCATGAGGGTGCTCACAGTCATATGTATGTACACAGAGGCCAGGAGTCCAGCTGTGTGTCTTACTCAGTTGTGCTCTATCTTACATTTTGAGACAGTCTGTAAGCTAGAACATACATCTTTAGCTAGGCTCCTTGGCCTATGAACTCCAGTCTCCCTGTTCCATCTCCATGGAACTAAGGTTGCAGATTGATGTTGCTGTAAAAGTAATTCATTGACTCACCAAACTTCTAGAAAAAAGATGCTATTTTCGTGTTTTAACATTTGAGAAATATTATTAAAATAAAGGTGTTAACTCTGCTACTTCTATGTTCAATTGGGATGTGGGCATTCTTACAGAATTTTATGATTCTGGATCATTTGAATGTTTCTCCTGTAAATAAGTTTTGAGTTTTTTGTTCTTAGGAATGCAGTTCTGTCCCCCCTGTTAAAACCTCAACTTCCCAAAGAACTGCCATTCTTAACCTAAGTGATGTCAATATAAGGAAACGAATAACATATAGAAATTAAAAGACTATACGGAAGTACAGATTATCTTTTAAAGTACAAACTTTCCATTAAAGAATATGTTCATTACTCTATATATAGATATAAATTTTGCTTACATGTTTTATAATTTTTACAAAAGAAGATATAAGATTTTAATTTTCTGTGCATTTGAACTCAAATTTATTTCAGTACTAGATCTTCTTTTGTAAGTTACCTGTTATTTAAATGAAAGTATTAAGAAATAGACTTTCACACAGTAAATGGTACCTTTGTTATTGTAACTAAAAAAAAATCAAAAAA